>JAODAL010026554.1:0-56584 GCA_025379985.1 Phyllomedusa bahiana | reverse complement strand
ATTTTTCGTTGTATACAATAACTGTTTTTTCGTCTTAATTAGTGTTAAATGTGTGTATTGCTTTTTATTATACACTGATCAGCCACAGGAATAGTAGTGTTATTCATACTTTTAAAAGTAATGGCCTAATACTAACAAAACTCTCAGCACCCTTGCAGATTAGCTGTTTATATGGGTCTTGGTGCTGAAGTTCTGCACCTTCTTCATTGTTTACTTATGCACTTACCAGCACGTGCCATAGTTTCTGTACTCGCTGTGCTAAGGGTACTTTCACACGGAGCATTTTTGTCACGCTTTTGGCATATTTTTTCGACGAATTCTTAGGTGAGAGTTTTGTGCAGAAAGAAAACACACCAAAAAACATGCCAAAAAATGTGTCAAAAACGCACCATAAAAAAACACTCCGTGTAAAAGCACTCTAAGTGCTGCAGCTCTGTTTCATTCACTTGTATTTACTAAGCGAATGGGACACAACTGCAGAACTTACCATAGGCAATAAGAAAAGTGCAGTGTGCTAGTAGAGTGATAAGTAAACAGTGAAGATTCAGCCTCAGCAATACAGCCCATGCAAACAGGTGATTGGCTGGGTTGTGAATTGTCGGACCCCATTCGATCTAATATTAAGGATGCCTTCACACAGTGCGTTCTTGGTGCATTTTTGTGCAGGAAGGCACAGCAATTAATGTTGTACATTGCTGTACAAAAAACGTGGCAAAAATCGCGGTAAACATCATGATTTTACCACAATTTTTGCCGTGATTTCTGTGCACCAATGTACAGCATTAATTGCTGTGCCTTCCTGCACAAAAAAAACGCTAAAAAAACGGATTTACAAAATGCACCAAAAAACACATTGTGTGGAAGCTCCCAAGGCCGTGTTCACACGGCTTATCAAGCCGTAATTGCGGGCCGGATTTCGCCCGCATTTTTACGGCTTCTAAGGGGGGTGGGTCCGGGGGCGGGGCGGGCGGGGAGCACTCGCCGGCCCATAGACAAATGCACGTTCCAGCCGTAAATAATGGCCATGTCACTTTTTTCCCCCCGCGGCGGATTCGCCCAAGCGGGAGGAGGCGAACGGAATCCACAGTTCTCTTTTGAGAACTGTGGATTACCGATGACAGGGACGGATTGGAGCCGTACTGCAGCGCAAATCCGGCGCGCAGTCGGCCCCAAATCCGCGCGAAAAAAAGCCGTGTGAACATGGCCTAATGGTCTGTAATGAGGATAAAAGTGCAGATAAACCCTCTAAAATCACTGACAGGTGAAGTAAATAACATTGATTAATTAGTTACAACTATCAACTGGTGGAATACACATTAAGCAGAAAGTGATCAGTAACTTCTTGACGTTGATGTGTTGGAAGACAACAAAATGGGCAAGTGTAAAGACCTGCATAACTTTAACAAGGGTCAAGTTGTGATGGCTAATATATGGCAGCCTATAATGCATGCATAATTTACTTTTTCATGTTTTTTTTAATCAGACTTCACATAAAAAGATAATATCACTGTATTATGTGGTGGTACGGATGGCTCCTTTGAGATTAATGGCATCATATTCAGGATCCATGTTTTGCAAATCGTAAATATAGTCGTGTACATTGCACCTTGTATGCTCCACTCCTAGGGCCAAATGTATGAAACTGTTTAGGTCTAAAACGTACTCTTTTGCCCATAGTAACCTATGGGCAAAAAAGTGAGTTTTAGACCTAAACAGGTTCATACATGTGGCCCCTAGTTTTGGCTAAATTAACCCAAAATATACCTTGCCTTAAAAGTTTAGCTCTGTCATCCCTTATGACTTTTCATTTAACATTTAGAAAGAAATATAACTCTGAGACATATCTTTAGGTGTCAAACCTTACATTTATGAGTATTAAAATGGTCTTCCCATCTTGTTGTTTCAGATAGCCTGCTCTTCACAGCCAGCTTCAGACTCACACTTCCTGTTCAGGCTGTGGGTGGTCCTACAGCAGTGACTGACATTTCAGGTCTGATATTCCTAGCTAAACCTGCAAGAGGGACATTGGTGATGGAGGGGTTTTAACAGTAGAGCATAAGGCTTCAAAGCTCTAGAGGGCTAAAGTTAGTCAGTAAGAAAGATAAGCCCCTTTCTGATGATAAGATACAGCAGGGAGTGACCTCACCATCTCGGCCAAGGCTGCAGAGAGAGGTGGCCAGTAACTTAGAAAACCCTCTGTAAACAAGCAGAACATACAAGGCTGCTAGAACAGAGAGAAGTCTTCAGTAACTAGGCAAGCTTATGTAAAAAAGCAGAAGATAAAAATTGCTCTAAGGCCTCGTTCACACGGCTTATTTCAGAACGTATTTACAACGGATTTCCGATGTAAATACTTTCTGAAATCATTGAAAATCATTCAAAAAGTGTCACTAATGTGGCACTATTTGTAACGATTTCCCGACGGATTCACCATCACAATCATTGTAGGGGGGAAATCCGTGGGAAAAAATTGACATTGAATTTTTTTTTTTTTTTTCCTCCAATTGCCCCGGGGTCAATCCCGGGGCGGCAATCCGGAAGGAACAACGCGTCTTTGAACACGACCATTTTCTATTGAAATCAATAGAAAATGGGCTGTGACTTTTTTGGGAGGGATTGCCGACGGATTGACGATCGTCAATCCGTCGGCAAATACGCGGCAAATAACCTGGAACGGGGCCTAACTTGAGGGAAAGCAAAATCAGAACAGCAATGTATTTGGTAATAATCATTATTTACCTTTGCCTACATGTTTAAAACTAATCAATGAAATGGGAATACATCAATGTGATAGGAATAGCCCTTTAAATTCCAGCAGACATTTTATTCCTTTTCTGACAACTTGTTGAGGTCCTTCTGTAATATGTCCTGATCACGCAGATTTTTAACAAGTCTACATCAATATGTGTCATGCAATATGACATTACCTTCACTTATATGGAAATTGTGACATTATTTTATTCAATCAGCCGCCAATTGACAGTCATTATTTTATTTTACTATGTTTAACAAAAAGAACTTTGACATCATGCAAACTCCATTAGCATTATCCTGTATTTTTTCATACAAACTGTTCAGACAATGGTTTCAAAAGACAGAAATTTAATTGGACCCTGTACCAATCATACAGTGCGACATGTGATGCTAATCGTCCGTGATGTTCATTAAGTAATTGTAGGCAAAACACCTGTAGATGTAGAAATAATGATGAAAAAAGGAGAGGTGAAGGGCCGGAGAACACAGCAAGCTTACGGAAACCCATTGACTGTGTGACAGTAATTGCCTCCAGCACGATTCTCTAGGAAGATGCATGCCCTTCTCACCTCTTAAAAATGAAAAAAAAAAAATGGAGAAAAAGATAATGGATCTAGAATGCCACTATTTGAAAAAGATTACAGGAAGAAAGCCATAGGAATATAAATACATCTACCTGCAGATCCTTCCTTATTATTTTCAATGGAGATTGAAATTTAGGTTTCATAGGCTTTTTCATATACAAAATATAATGTAGCTTTGAAATCCCCAGTGTTTCATTAGCAGAAAGCAGAAAAGTATCTTTCTGGAAACCAGAATTATTTGTCAATTCACCCAGCACTAAAGGAAATTACAACCCTCAAACCGTTATATTGAAATTCATAGCTGATTAAGCTTCATGAAGGTTCCTGATGGAGACGTCGAATAAAATGTAGATGGACTTTACATTTTATAATTAATATGTTACATTACATTTATTGAAATAACCAATATACAGTATAAAATTAGGGTTAAGGCTCACTAGAGGCAATTTTCTAAGGGATAAACCTCCATCTATACAGAACATGACAACTTTTAATTGCATCATAATCTCTGCTGTTTTCATTGTACACAGACAACATATCAACAATAAGATAACAGGTTCTTATAACAACCTGTAAGAAACTAATACTAGTGACAAATAACTGGCTGTAAGATCAGCCATAAGTGGGGTTTTCTTCCATTACTGGGCCTGTTATTAAGTCAGAGCTTGAGCTCTGGAGGATCCTTTGGCAGACCAGAAAAACCCTGAGGCCATGTTCACACAGCTTAAAATTGGACGTATTTCAGTCCGTAATTACGCGCCGTAGTGCGCAAATTACGGCTGGAATACGTCCAAGTCATTACGGTAATCCACAGCTCTCATAGAGAACTATGGATTACGTCTCCTCTCCCTGCTCGGCGAATCCGCCGCGGGGGGAGATAAGCGACATGTGAATTACCAGCGGCGTATACGCGCCGCTGGTAATGAATGTCTATGGGCCGGCGAGGTGCCGACCCCCCGCTCACTCCCTCGCTCCCGCCCCCGGCTACACGGCGTAATTATGCCACGCAATTACGCCGTGTGAACCTAGCCTAACAGTATAGTCAATTTTATATAGACAAACAAATGGCAAGTGTCCAAGTCTGCATTCAGCAGCCTGTGATGCTTTCTGTATTAAATCGTACTTGACCTGTGCTGTGTGTAGCCTCCATTCTCTGCAGCTAAGCAGCAGCATTTTCTATTTGAAAGATTTTTCCTTTTGCCTTATAAAAGTACAATCTCCAAGAACCTTTGCTTTCGGGCTTGTGTGCCTGGGGCTCACCGGTGGAGTTAATTCTTGGGGCCCACCTGTGGAGTTAATTCTTGGGGCCCACCTGTGGAGTTAATTCTTGGGGCACACCTGTGGAGTTCATTCTTGGGGCACACCTGTGGAGTTCATTCTTGGGGCACACCTGTGGAGTTCATTCTTGGGGCCCACCTGTGGAGTTCATTCTTGGGGCACGCCTGTGGAGTTCATTCTTGGGGCCCGCCTGTGGAGTTCATTCTTGGGGCACGCCTGTGGAGTTCATTCTTGGGGCACGCCTGTGGAGTTCATTCTTGGGGCCCAACTGTGGAGTTCATTCTTGGGGCCCACCTTTGGAGGTCATTCTTGGGACCCATTCTACAGCTACCGTACTGTATAGGACTCCGCATATCGCACATGATTCTTGTACTTTGTCTTTCTCCCTGAAAATCAGCCCTACGCTCGCAATGCCCAGGATCCCTATGCCCAGGGGTCCACCGGGGATTTGCCATGCTCCCCTGTTGGTTATTCCAAGGCTGTTTGCTGTGCTTTGTCTATCTACTTCCCTCCAAAAGCCTAGTCTCAAAGCATGCCCGCTTTATTCTACCTCATGTGGATAGCCTTGAGGAGCAGCAAAAAAGTGTGTTGCTTCAAAGGCTGTACTGAAAAAAAACCTCCTTTTGTCACCTGATCTTCTGGGCTTGGCTCACAGATATTTGTCCAGGCAGACAAACTACTGAGCTCCCTCTCATCACAAATGTAAAGTAAATCTGCAGGAAGACCACTGCAAACTTAATGAAAATACTTAACAAAAGCGCTTAACTTTCATAATAGAGCTATATTATTTAGAATTTTTCTTTCACTGTACAACCCCTTTGATAGAAGTGGTAAAATGATCTTATGATATCATGTTCTGATTTGCTTACAATGTTGTGTCAGACTTTTTTGGGAACAGAAATCTCTGAGCAGTGGCATTGAGCTTAAGTTCTGAATAAAGTCCTTTCAGTTTAGAAAACAGGGATGGAATAAGATATTAATTTTTCCTATTAAAGGGATTTTGCCACAATCTCATTTCATACCTCCCACATTCAGCTGTGTGCTCAGAAGGGGGCGTGTGTGATTTTAGAATTGCATATCATGTGACCCAGCAGGATGACATCACCAGGCCTTTCCTCTATGTAGTCAGAGAAAGGTCTGTTTATGTAAAGCATTGTGAGTAGCTGAGAGGTGAAGTTTTTGCCTCCAGGCACAAGTGTCCTAGGTTCAAGTCCCTGCAGGAACCAAGCCTGAAGATTTATTTCTCTTTATCAATGCACAGACCTCATTGAGCTTTCTGTTTTTTATTTATTTGCACTGTTTGACTAATTACTAAGGAGCACAGAGGACAGGGGTAGAGTGACAGCACCCGGGGTTTGAACACTCAGTAGCTGCCTGAGAGGAGAGGTGATGTCTGAGCATGTGTGACCAGGACTGAGGAGCTCTCAGCTCTGGCCGTTTCCCCTGGAGACGAGCTGTAAACAATGGCTCACTAAAGGAGCAGCTAAGACAAAAACGGTGCAGAATTTTTAATAATGATGAATGATGAAAATGTTTGTTATTTAATTTACAAACTTCCCACGTCAATTTTACTTCGTGACAAAACCCCTTTAAAGAAAAACAAGAAGACGTAATTTTGGGATTTTTTTAGCTGTACTAGTAATACGCTAACTAGGAACAGAAGCAATCAATAATAGACATAATAAGCACTGCTACCTCTGTTGGTGTGACGGCATGTATGAACAGCAGTACCATTTAATGTGGGTTATACATCCAGATTTCGACCAGATACAAAGGCATTGCCTGCTTAGCCAGTCACTAGCCACTGTGGTGACCAACTTCAGCCATGTTATTGACTGAGTGGGCATGACTAGCTATTATCTATGCCCCAAAACCATGTATGAGGAAGTGTAGCTCAGTGGGAAAATAGGGAGGTAACTAAGGATTGTTTTATTATTTTTCTGCCTTTTAGAACCCAAAAAAATAAAAATTTGTCAGACAAAACCTTTAAGGCATATGGGCTCATGTAAAGGTGTATACAACAGAAGTGCTGTGTCAGGATACTGCTAAGTCTATATATAAAAGTCAGTGAGAGCTGTTGAAAGCTGTTAATCCACATTTTATGTTTAATATAGTTTTATCAAGTTATGCCTTTTTGGTAGACTGTACCCTTCTTTTGATAAGCTAGTACCCTTTGCCAAGTGAAAAGTGCATTGCAAGACATGTACACCAGCTTTTTCTTTTATCACAAATTGAGCTTGAATTCTGCTTTAATTTGATCCAAAAAGATGGTGTACATGTCCTGTGCTAGGTTTTTTATGTGTTTTAGTCAGGGATCACAGACGTTTTTGTCCTGTTCGGTACCTCTGTTACGGGTATTTATTTGGATACCTGAAAACAATCCTCTGATAGATACTGCAGCGGATCAATATGGAACAATACATGGCAAACATAGTCACTTTTGAACATCTACTGCCAGAGAAAAAGTGTGGTAGACTGCTCTTTTGTGGCACAAAGGTTCATATGTTACATAAAGAGAGCAAGTGTAGTCCAAAGTGTCTATGGTTCAATATAGTTACATAGTTTGTAAGGCCAAAAAAAGACAAGACGTCCATCTAGTTCAGCCTGTTGTGCTAAAGTGTTGATCCAGAGGAAGGCAAAAAACCCCATGAGGTAGAAGCCAATAGTCCTCATTTTAGGGGAAAAAAATCCTTCCCGACTCCAATCTGGCAATCAGAATAAATCCCTGGATCAGTGACCCTACTCCAGAATTCTAGAGACTATAACTTGTTATATTATTACGCTCTAGAAATGCATCCAAACCCTTTTTGAACTCTGTTATTGAATTCACCATGACAAGTTCCTCTGGCAGAGAGTTCCACAGTCTCACTGCTCTTACAGTAAAGAATCCCTTTCTATGTTTATGTAGAAACCTTCTTTCCTCAAGACGTAGAGGATGCCTCCTTGTTCTGGATACAGTCCTGGGTATAAATAAATCTTGGGAGAGATCTCTATATTGACCTTTAATATATTTAAACATATTTATTATGTCCCCCCGAAGCCGTCTTTTCTCTAAACTAAATAACCCTAATCTTGCTAATCTTTCTGGGTATTGCAGTCCACCCAGTCCTTTTATTATTTTTGTTGCCGCCTTTGTATCTGTTCAAGCTCTACAATGTCTTTCCTGTGCACTGGTGCCCAAAACTGTACACAATATTCCATGTGTGGTCTGACCAGTGATTTGTATAATGAGAGAATAATGTTCCCATCATGTGCATCTATGCCCCTTTTAATACAACCCATGATCCTATTTTCCTTGGCAGCTGCTGTCTGACACTGGCTGCTAAAATTAAGTTTCCATATCCTATGGATCCAAACAGATACCCGTGATGAAGGTACCTAACATAGTGTAAACCCAGCCTTAGACTCTTTTGGCTCCTCACTAGACAATTTTGAAAAGTGTATAGAAGAGAGGTCATGGCTTAAATTCGTCCAACTGCACCAAAGCCAAACAAAACTTTATGCCCAAAATACTAGTCCATAGAAAGACAACCAAGAGGCGACATAACGAAGAGAAAAGTGTCTACTGTGTCTACAAATATTGCAAAACCAACAATTTTAAAAACAATGTCCATGCAATAATACATAAGATTTTCACAAGTTGCTGGCTGTTCAGTAAGAGGCCGCACAATCTGATGGAGGATACTGTATGGGGGAGAGGTGAGCTGGCATTTGTTTGGCTGTGGCCCTGGAATGAGTAGGTTTATGAGTTAAGGTTTTTTCTTTATTTTTACTCATTCCCAATGGACTGACAAGCAGTTAATACCTGAGCAACACCCCTTTAATAAATCTGCCCTAGTTTTTTCCATAAATCACCTACAAAAAATTATAAGGGCTACCACTTTAAACAATAAAGCACCATATGGCAATCAAAATGCAAAACACCAAAACTTAGCCATAGATGGTAAAAAATATATACATTTTATTGAAAAAAACTCCATAAAAAATACACAAATGTGAATATAAAAAAAGATACAAACGCACACCAAAACAAAATGCTGCTACACCCCTCCAAAAACAACAGGGAAAATAGACACACCCATATATCAGATAACAGGCTGAGATCAAATATAAATGATACAATATCTTAAAGCATAGAGCATACTTAGCCAAGTGTCACCCAGTGTATGGAGGGGAGCAGCACACCCCGACGCACATTGGCTAAGTATGCTCTATGCTTTAAGATCTTGTATCATTTATATTTGATCTCAGCCTGTTATCTGATATATGGGTGTGTCTATTTTCCCTGTTGTTTTTGGAGGGTTGTAGCAGCATTTTGTTTTGGTGTGCGTTTGTATCTTTTTTTATATTCACATTTGTGTATTTTTTATGGAGTTTTTTTTCAATAAAATGTATATATTTTTTACTATCTATGGCTAAGTTTTGGTGTTTTCCTAGTTTTTTCCAGTAAAGGATACCTACACCACATGTTAAAGGAGTTGTCTCCCTTCAGAGTTTCAGAGAATGCATGAATGAAATACTCTGTCACTTCCTGGTTCAGACTGACTCATTTGCATACAGCTCTGTGCTTGTACAGCTCCATGCCTTGCTGTGCTTTCAGATGCTAATTAGATCAGATTAGCTTCTCAAACTACTAACAGGACTTCTTATCTGATCCCCAAAACAAAAGCCCTAATTACAGTTCTGTTTATTTTACATAACTCAAGCTTTTTACTGCTGAGCAGCACAGGACACTGCTGAGACCTGTGTGATGATGTCACTCACTGTTATCTCATTGAACAAACAGCAGGGGGGAGAATTGTTTACAGGTAGGTTACTGAGGGAACTGAAATAGCCAGGGAGGTCATAAATTCACTTGTATCTCCTTAGGGAAAACAGAGGAACAAAGCAATATATTTGGAAAATGTCTTTATTTTGTGTTCCCTACAATCTGAAAGCTATTCTTTGTAGCGAGACAACCCCTTTAAATACAAGCAAAATGTCAGAAAAACAGTATAGAAGGTAGATTGAGCTAATACATTAAATGTCATATGTGCTATAAATTACTGAGGTGTTTAAAGAATCTATTTCAGTCTTCCAAGCTGGTCCTGACTTGACGGGTAGGAATACACTATTTATAAATGTATACATTTGCACATTTTACATCTCCACATATTAATCTGAGATATTTCATTCCGATCACCATGTGTTCCATGAATGTATTTATATTCCAGGCCTCATGTCATGGTAATGAATGATTACTGTCCTCTCGCTGAGTGACAGTCAGAGATGAATCTTGTCTTCCAGCTCCATCGCCGTCATTAGGGGATTAAATCCATGTCGAGCTAGACTGGGTAAAACGCTGGATTGCAGTCAGTGTGCACCACGAGCGAGCAGCTTGGATCTCGCTATTCATACACTAACCACGATAACCCAGATAGATGTAAATCTATTATATTCTGTTCTGCTCACAAATATTAATTCTAAGAAGAGACGTCAGCACAGTGACATGCACTAGACACGAGGCAAACAAGTAAATATGGATGTATCGTGTAGGAAATAGCTCCCAGGGCCTCCTATAATGCATAATACATGACTGATATCTGCCTTACATAATAGGTGTAATAGAGCAATCTAATATTAATCCACAGCGGGGACCCCCGGCTCACTGTGCACTGCTCAGTCTCATTATTTTTACAACAGTACAATTTAGTCAATTTAAAGCTCCTACAAAAATCTATGAGGAGTGATCTTGAGAAAGAGCTGTCTAGAAAGCGGATTTATATATGTATAATTTATACCAGGTGTTAACAGCAAACTGTATTAAAAGGAGCAACAAAGCAAACAGTAGCACAAAAAAGACCATCCCTACTGCTACAGAGGCAGGTCAAAAACCCATCACAGCAGGAGGCACAGAAGCCCCAGGGCTACATGGCAGAAGCTGCACAGGTGCAAAATAGTGACCAGCCTCTCACTCAAATACTATGCAGGGGGTGACTGCTTCTTCTTAGGCTATGTTCACACGGCGTAATTGCGGTGCGTACAGTATGGCCGCAATTACGCCGGGTGATTTGGGAGTCGCGCTGATCTCCCACGGCGCGGGGGGGCAGGCACCCCGCCGGCCCCATTGACAGTCATTACTCGCGGCGCGTATTTACCGCAAGTAATTGACATGTCACTTATCTCCCCGCGTGTACAATACAGTCGTATTGTACGAGCGGGGAGAGGAGGCGTAATCCATAGTTCTCATAGAGAACTATGCATTACCGTAATTTCAGCGCGCAACTCGCTCGTATTAAAGCGCAAATACGCTGCGAAATGCGCACCGAAATAAGCCCGTGTGAACGTACCCTTATACCTGCACATAATGCAAAAAACAGGATGTGTAAAAGCTATGGTATGTTTAACCTGAAAAAAGCACATTCCTTTTATTATTTTCTTTGCCTGATTCGAACCTGTTCAAGATCTACAATGTCTTTACTGTGCACTAGTGGCCAAAACCATACACAATATACATGTGTGGTCTGACCAGTGATTTTACAGTGGGAGAATTAGGGCTTCATGTATGAAATCTGTCTAGGTCTAAGGCTGTCTTTGTTGTCCATAGCAACCAATCAGAGTGCACCTTTCATTGTTTCACACCACTATATGAAATGAAAGGGAAGCTCTGATTGGTTACTATGGGCTCTGACTGGTTGCTATGGGCTCTGACTGGTTGCTACGGGTAACAAAGAGATTCTTACACCAAGACAGTTTTTCTACATGTCCCCCTATGTTCTCATCGTGTGAATCACACATCTGTCTCATCTGAATCACCACATTGTATGCAAGCACAGAGGCCATAACCAACCACAGGGCTTCCTGTGCTAGTCCCTACTAACCAATAAGCATTTCAGTATGTATATTTGCCCTGTAATACTGAGGAGCAAGGTGTATCATTATTTTGTGTTGTGCACTTGGAGTATGCTGGGCAACCAACTCAATTTAACAGTAAGGGCATCATCAGCTGGTTGTAAGCCAACTTGGTGCACCACATGTAACCACATAACTGGCACCCTATAGAAGCCTTATTGATGTGCAACTGTAAGGGTATGTTCACACGGCTTATTTCGCCGTGGATGGGCGCCGTACTGCGCACCGGATTTGCGCTGCAGTACCGCGCCAATCCGTCGGAGTAATTACGGTAATCCACAGTTCTCATAGAGAACAGTGGATTCTGTCGCTCCTCACCGCTCGGGGAGAAAGTGACATGCATATTATCCAGGCGCAATACGCGCCGTGGATAATGAAAGTCTATGGGGCCGGGGAGCGCCTCCGCCCCTTATTCAAGCCGGAATTGCGACGCAATTCACGGCTCCAAATGCCCGTGATTGAATAAGCCGTGTGAACGGGGCCTAAGGGTATGTTCACACGGCTTATTTGGATGCTGTTTTGGAGACGGTTTTCGGAGCGTTTCCGCGCCCCAAAACAGCATACAAACCACCTCCTAAACGCCCCCAGTTCATTTAATTGATTCCTATGTAAAACAGCATTGTAGTTCACAAGCAACAAGGTTTTTATGGGCTTCTTTGGAAGCTGTTTTGGGCGCTGAAAAAGAAGTGTCATGTCAATTCTTGAAGCGTGTTTTAGGTGCGTTTTTAGGCACGTTTTTTACGCATTTTTGGACCTGACTATTAATTTGTATGGCTGAAAACAGTGTTGAAAACCTCGCCCAAAACCTCGTCCAAAAACACGTCTAAAACCTCTTCTGAAGAAGCGTGTTTCAGGCGAGGTTTTGATGCTGTTTTGAGAACGGAAACGCTCTGAAAAGTACTTCGAAAACATCAAAATCAGCCGTGTGAACATACCCTAATTCTATCAGTCACCCCCCTCAGGGATAGTAGTTGTATTAGTGTTGTTATCAGTATTTTTGCATTTGAGCAAGCTCCGCTGTATGGTACTGATTGTCTTCTGCTAGATCACGGGTGTCAAACACAAGGCCCGCGGCCTTGTGTTTTCCGGCCTGCGATCTCCCTGACTCCGCACGGCTGTTTTACCACAGCCACGCAGATTTCGTCAGCAGCTGCACACTCGGTGCAGCTGCTAGTACAGGGAGAAGGCAGGAGGCATCGTTTCCCTCCCACCTTCTCCGTTTGTATGTACAACGCTCGAGGAGAGCTGTACATACGGCGTCGCAGGGGGCGTGACGCTCTGCTTTACTCACGGCATCTGTGACGCTGAGTCTCCTCGGTCGGCAGCCTCTGCCGCCGAGGAGATCTCTGGGAGCTGCGTGAGGGTGTAAGCGGCGTGACTTCACGCCGCTTACACCGTACACAACTCCCGGACCGGACCGGGCCGCGCTGCACGGACTGGAGGTAAGTAACTTTTTTTTTTAATTTTATAATCATGAGGGGGCCTATATGGGGCATCTGCCTGGCTACTGGGGGCCTATATGGGGCATCTGCCTGGCTACTGGCGGCCTACATGGGGCATCTGCATGGCTACTGGGGGATTATGGGGCATTTGCCAGGCTACTGGGGGCCTATATGGGGCATCTGCCTGGCTACTGGGGGCCTACATGGGGCATCTGCATGGCTACTGGGAGACTATGGGGCATCTGCCTGGCTACTGGGGGCCTACATGAGGCATCTGCCTGGCTACTGGGGGCCTACATGGGGCATCTGCCTGGCTACTGGGGGACTATGGGGCACCTGCCTGGCTATTGGGGGGCTATATGGGGCATGTACCTGACTACACGGGGCTATGGGGAATCTGCCTGGCTACTGGGGGGGCTATGGGGCATCTACATGGCTACTGGGGGGGCTATGGGGCATCTGTATGGCTACTTGGGGGGCTATGGGGCATCTACATGGCTAATAGGGGCACTATGGGGCATCTACATGGCTACTAGGGGCGCTATGGGGCATCTACATGGCTACTGGGGGGCTATGGGGAATCTACATGGCTACTGGGGGACTATGGGGCATCTGCCTGGCTACTGGGGGACTATATGGGGCATCTACATGGCTACTGGGGTACTATGGAGCATCTGCCTGGCTACTGGGGGCCTATATGGGGTATCTGCCTGGCTACTGGGGGCCTATATGGGGCATCTACATGGCTACTGGGGGACTATGGGGCATCTGCCTGGCTACTGGGGGACTATATGACGCATCTACATGGCTACTGGGGGACTATATGAGGCATCTACATGGCTACTGGGGGACTATGGGGCATCTGCCTGGCTACTGGGGGGCTATATTGGCATCTACATGGCTACTGGGGACTATTTGGGGGATCTGCCTGCCTACTGGGGGACTATATGAAGGCATCTACATGGCTACTGGGGGACTATGGGGCATCTACATGGCTACTGGGGGAATATGGGGCATCTGCCTGGCTACTGGGGGACTATTGGGGCATCTACATGGCTACGGGGGAATTTGCGGCATCTGCCTGGCTAAATGGGGGACTATATGAGGCATCTACATGGCTACTGGGGGACTATGAGGCATCTGCCTAGCTACTGGGGGACTATATGAGGCATCTACATGGCTACTGGGGGACTATGGGGCATCTGCCTGGCTACTGGGGGACTATATGGGGCATCTGCCTGGCTACTGGGGGACTATGGGGCATCTGCCTGGCTACTGGGGGACTATATGAGGCATCTACATGGCTACTGGGGGACTATATGAGGCATCTACATGGCTACTGGGGGACTATGGGGCATCTGCCTGGCTACTGGGGGACACTATGGGGCATCTGCCTGGCTACTGGGGGACTATATGGGGCATCTACATGGCTACAGAGGGGCTATATGGGGCATCTATCAGGCTACAGGGGACTATGTGGTGCATCTCCCTGGCTAAAGGGGGCTATATGGGGCATTTCCGGCTAAGGGGGGGTATGTGGGGCATCTCCCTGGCTAAGGGGGGCTTGTGGGGCATCTCCTGGTAAGGGGGGTATGTGGTCTTTTCCCCTTTTACAGGGGGCTATGTGGGGCATCTCCCTGGCTACAGGGGGCTATGTGAGGCATTTCCCTTGCTACAGGGGGCTATGTGGGGCATCTCCCTGGCTACAGGGGGGCTATGTGGGGCATCTCCCTTTCTATATGAGGCATATTACCTGGCTGTAGAGGGCATATTACTACCTGGCTACAGAGAGCAAAAATACCTATCTACCTACATGGGCAGATATAACTGTCATCTACAGGGGGCTTTATACCCACTTATGTACCTACAAGTAGTTCTAAAATTATGTCATTTAAGGCCCTTTAAGGTACGCCTGATGTGGCCCCCGGTGAAAACGAGTTTGACACCCCTGTGCTAGATCTTTGATGCCCTGATATACTGTATTAGGGTACATAACTATAACAGAACTTGAGCCCACCGGAGGATCCTCTGGTAGTCTGGTGGTCCAATTGGATCCTGACTTTCAGGGACTAACCACTACTTCTAGACAGGCCCCAAATTTGAGGAAACTTGTCTTTGCTTTCCTTTTTTCAAAAAGGCTACATAATTACAGAGTGTTAAAAAGAAAGACATATTAGAATCTTCCCATACATTACCTTGTAAGAGGTTAGCTGGGCTTCCGGGCACTTACTAACAGAGAACAGACTTCCTTTAGAGAGCAACAGGCACAAGCTGCACCTGTGTTAGTCTAATAATCTCACTTTTTGTAAAGGAAGAATTTCAAAACGAAGTACACTGAGGCACATTGGGACTTAATAAAGGCTAAATTGGAAATACTTTGTAAGTTTACTGCAAAATTCTCAACTTAATTTCTAAGGATAAGCAGGATTGATCATATAGATCTCTAAATATCTAACCATCTGGTCCATGTGCAGATATCTGTATGGAAAACAATATTTGGTTCTGCACATGCAACAAACTTTTTTTGAGCATGAGCATAGGTGCACACTGGTGTGGCAGTAACATACAAACACAATCCAATATCAGCAGCACACTACTAGCACTAAAAAACTATCAAAAGGCACAAAGGAATTTTTGGAAGAGCATTTTTGCTACTTAGAATACATGAAAAGTTTTTGAGGTTCTTAGTTCACATTTTTGATCAAAATTGCTTAAAGGGGCTGTCTCACTGCATTGATTGATCTTACTTCAGTCCTGTTTTCTTGGTTCACTTTGAATTCAGGGGTGTGTTTAGTGGCTTCGACTAGGCTGCAGTAGAAGCCAGGTCTGTAGTTATAGCAACCATTGCTGGCAGCTCAAACAGGTCTGTAGCTAGAGCGACCTAAGGAGCTGATGCAGCCCATACAAGAGGAGATATCTAGGAATAGGTAGGACACTGTTAATGGATACATATTGCAAAGTGACTTGTTTTTGCAAGAGCTTTAATATAAAAAACAATCCTTGTAGTGAGACAACCCCTTTAAGCTCACCTCCGAAACTTCAACGGGACCTCAATTCAGGTAGGAACCTACTCTAACGTTACCTCTCTTGGGGCCTGTTCAGACCTCCACATTTCAGGGAGAGAAGGTTACGTCTGCAAGGTACTCTGCATTGATTTAAAAGCCTGTGCATGTTGGTGGAGTGCAAAAAAACAACTCTCCCATACAAACAGTCTTGAAAACAATATTTGGTTCTGCACATCCAAGAAACTTTTTTGAAAAAAAAATTAGTATACGTGCACACTGATGTGGCAGTAACATCTCTGTATGGATGTATCCCACATTTGTGAACAAGCGTATTAGCCACCCTTTAGGCACAACTCTCATAATCAAAACTCAGTAACCAAGCTGAATACACCCACGTCACCTTACAAATAAAGTATAACAATAAATATCACATTGCGACAAGACACTTATAATCCATAGTACAATGGATCCACCGCTGTTATATATCACAAAACTGTGGAAAGAGATGGAAAATAATTATGCTATCTGAACTGACAGGCACGTTTTCCGCATAGCCAACAGGCTGTGGTCCTAATCCCATAAAACATAAAGAAGACATCAGCATGACAAGAAAAAAGTCTCATTTGATAACATATTATGTCACTTTATGATGCTTTTAGGCACTGGATACGGCAATAATTTTAATCTCATTGATGCTTCCCTAGTGATAATTCTATATGTGCTTGTCAAGAAGTCCCAATAGACTTAATAGGATGTGACATTATTGAATGTGGCAATTTAACCTTCAGATGACTGAAGTGTTATAATCTTATTTTATCCAATAACATAAAGATTAGCAGGGCCAGGGCAAGAAGTTTATAAGAAAAGCAAGTCCCTAGAGAACAGCTGCCTCTCCTGCCTGGGCGGGTACATTACAGCCACAAACCTGGTGAGTGGCAGCGCTCACACAGTATTACCATCAATCGGGTACATCCATGAGTACCTACACTCAATGTCAGACTAGGCACTATGGCTCACATACATGAATGGCACCATGGCAAGTACTTACAGAGTGGCTGTGAGTAAAATGTGACTAGAACGCATGGTATGCAATGTAGCTGTCACTAAGGGGGCACTGTGGTTCCCCAAATCATGGGGGGCTGTGGCTGTCACTGTTACGGGAGACTATAAGGCCATGTTCACACGGCTTATTTCGCAACGGATTTGCAGCCGTATTTACGGCCGCAAATCCGTTACGAAATCAGTTACAAACAAGTAACTGGCCGTTTTACATTGGTTTTAATGGGAAATACGTGTCGTCGTTCAGACGACACTTATTTCCGTTCCAGCCTCAAAAACAATGTGCATATCAATTATTTCCGGACGGATTCACCAACTGTAATGAATGGGGATGGTGAATCCGTCGGGAAATCAGTTCCAAATACGTGCCACACTTAGTTTGCAACTGATTTGCAACTGATTTCGGAACGTATTTACATCGGAAATCCGACATGAATCAGTTCTGAAATCAGCCGTGTGAACATAGCCTAACTATCACTATTATGGACATTCAATGTAACTGTTATGGGCACTATAGCTGTCGCTATTATGAGTAAGTGGCTGTCATTGTTATGGGCACTGTGGTTCTCACTGTTATGGGCATGGGGCTGTCACTGTTATGGGGGCTATGACTGATATACAGGACTGTGGCTATAACTATGTAGAGATCACTGTTATGGGCACTGCAACTGTCCCTATTATAGACATGTGGCTGTCATTGCTATGGGAAGAAGGTTGCATAGGGCATGGAGTCTACAATAAAGAAGCTCCATATGGTATGTCATTTCATGCTGTTTCATAAATTTCTGTATAACCAAAAACTGGTATGGAACTGTAACAGAGATGTGGCTTTGGTATTGCTCAGCCCGTTTCAATTTTAATTTTGTCCAAAACTGATCTCCTCATATATGGCTTTTCCCTTTAAGATCACATCCCAAAAAAGTGTGGAGCAAACACCCTGGACCCCACTGCTACGATCACTAATGAGCAGAACCTACAAATCTCATTTTCTTAGGAGTAACAAAGCATTCCAGGTATGTTGCTGAAAAGCTAAATGATTTCAAACTCCACTAAAGATACATTCATTTGTGCACCAGTAACCATCTCCAGAAAACATCTGGGCAGGCTGTCTTACCTCAACCCGGTTTGCCCTTAAATATATTGGGAGGGATGGTAGAAAGAGCCAGTTTTAGTTTTGGAATCATCCATTAAGCGTGAATACATATTTTATTTGGAAAAACCCGCTAGGGGGACAGCAGCTTTCCCCTGTTTTTGAGGAGCCACAAAACCCAAGGGAGCAAATAGAAAAAAAACATGCCCAAACAAGCCCAACAAATTGTCACTAGAAAATTTTTAATTTAAAGATTGTAAAAACCCATCTTTTTTATTTCAGTTATTTTTTTTAATACCCCCCTTTAATTTTTCTCTTTAAAATTTGGGTTTTTTTATTTTTGCCCGACCCCCATTTCCTAAAATTTTGGGGAGTAACTGATGAATATAATATTAAAATATGCACACAGCTTTGAGGTTTTAAAACTTTGTCCCAGATTTAAAGCAGCAGTGAATAAACCAGATACCCCGACCCAGCTTAAAAAAAAATTTGAAGCCCAGGGGGCCCCCTTTTCAAGGGGTGGATAAATTAAAGGCACCAATTAGTAGTCAGTTTTTTTGACTTTAAATCCCATTGGAAGAAAAAAAAAATGGGCAATATCTAGTGAGTCAAAACAAGGCCCAAAATTTTGAAGGTTAGAAAAATTTGGGGTAAGGGATTCAAAAAGCCCCCGGTATAGAAAGGTTTTTTTCGGGTTATGCGGTGGTTTGTATTCCCAAAAAAGTTGTCCAAAAAAGGGAAAACCCGGGGGAAAAATGGTGACAATGGCAAATTTGTTTGCAAAAAAAGGGCCCAATTTCCCCGGGGTTAAAAACGGGAAAGGACTGAAGGTTTTTTCTTAAGTTAAAAATTGAAATGTAAGTCGGAAAAAGTATATTTAAATTAAAATTTGAAATTTCCCAAAAAAAAAAAACCCTTTTTTTTTTAATTTTTGGATATGCGGGGAGAAATTGTTACTTTTTTGTTTTGCTGTTTTTTTCCCCCCTTTTTTTTAGAAATTTCACCTAACGTTCTGAAACCCTTTTGGCACCCTGAGGCCAAGGGTTTGGAAATTGGTTATCAGGGGGCGTGACTCAGTTTTAAAATGCCCCCCCCCCCCCAAAGTCCCGTTTGGATGTAATTTGGAATGAGGGAAAGTGGGGGACGGGCCTGTAGAGTGAAAAAAAGCCCTCCCCGGGTCCATTATCATCGTAGAGTTTAAAGGGTGGCAGAAGGTGTTAAAAAAAAGTTTTGCTTCGGCCCCTGAGGGAAAAGGTCCCAACCCCAAGGGCGACAGAAATGAATTCAATTTTTTTTACTTGGGCCGAAAAAAAAAGGGACCAAAATAGATAAAAAAAGGGGTTTTAAAATAACGCAAATTTTGGGGCATATTACATGGGGGCTTATTTCCCCAAAACTTTTTATGGGATAGAGTGAAAATTCGCCAAATTTGGGCGCACAAAAAGGAAATTTTTTAAAAGCGCCAAAAAATTTGTCGTATTTAAAATCTTTTATATCTTATTTTAGAACCCCCGGTGTCGGCGCCAAGTAAAAAAAAAAAAGTACCCCTTTTCAAAATTCATGAAAATTTTGGGCCTCTCTTAATTTTTTCAAGTTGGATTATGAGTTCGGGAGAGTGGTAAAAATTACGACAATTTTTGGGCATTACTAAAGCTTAATGCGCCAATTTTGGGGCCGCTTTTGGCACCTATGCCCATACAAATTTTTTGGCGCATTAAGCTTTATGAAATGCACCAAAAATTCCAATTCTTTGTCGTATTCAACACCCCTTTTTAAAATTAAAAAAAACTGGAGTGTCGGGCCAAGTAAAAAAAAAAGTATGAAACCAAAATTCATACCTTTCGCCCCGGGTAAAAATTGCAGTTTGCTAACGGGGTAAGTTTGCAAAGCCAAAAAGCAAAACAATTATCAATGCAAAACCCTGCCCAAACCCCAAAGCATTTACAAATAAAACCAAAATGACATCAAAACTACCTGGACCCAAATGAAAGAAGGGGGGTTTCCCGGGGATCTTAAAGGGAATTTTCATATTTTTTTTTTTTTTAAAATTTTCATGGGGACCACCGGGGGTGTATTTTGGGGGGTCCCTTCCCCGGGGAAGAGTGACCCAGGATACAAAAGGGAAGAAAGGAAAGTTGAGGGGAAGGCCGTTTGATCCCTTTTGGCCCACTTTTGGATGTTACGGGGATTAGGTAAAAAGGGGTTTGCAAAACCCCTTAACCTTTAGCCTTGAAATTCTATTAAAAGGTTTAATTTTTAGCCCTACCCCCAATCCCCCAAAGACAAGTGGTCTCTTTTAAAAAAAGGATAGGGCTCCTGAGGGGTTTCCCGCATGGGCTTATAGAACTTTTTTAAAAAAAAAAAATTCTAACCACTTCCCACCCCCACCCCTTTTTTTTTTTTATAGGGTCGGGTTTCGTTTTTTCCCCCAAACCCCCAAAAAGACAAAAGGGTCACATGTTTTAAAAAGGGTTTTTGGTCAAAAAACCCGGGGGTTTTTGTTCCTCATTAAAAACCCAAAACCCAACAAAAAGGGAGTTTTTTAAAACCAAAACCGTTTCAAACATGTGGCCCAAAAAATTTTGTTTTTTTTTCATTTTTACAATAAACTTGGGGAAATTTTTTTTTTTGGGCGGGGGCAAGCGGGGTTTTCCTTTCTAAGGGTTGTCTACACCGCCAGCATAAAATTTAAAAACGGGGAAGATTTTCCCTAAATGGGGGAAAAAATTTTTTAAAAAAAAAAAAATTCCCCAACAAATTTTTCCGGGAAATTTTTTTTTTTGTTTTTTTAAAATTTGTTAGATTTTGTGCAAAAAAATGTTTTTAATCTGAACTTAAAATGGATTCAAATCCAGAATACCAAAATCCCAGGTTTTTTTTTTAAAAATTTGGGAACCCCTTAATGAAAATCACAAACTTTTTCCTTTTTTTTAAAAATTTTTTGGCCTTTTCCCACCATTTTCTGCAACCCAAAAACTTTTTTGTACTTTCTACCTCCCGGGAAAAACCATTTGGGGTTTGCTTTTTTTTTTGGGCAGGTTGAAGGTACTTTTTATTGGCACCGGGTTTTGGAAATAGCAAAATTTTTATTCATTTTTATTTAATTTTTTAAGGGGGACTTAAAAATTAACCAAAAAAAAGAATTTTTGGGGCTTTTAAAGAGTTTTTTTTTTTCTTCAACGGTGTTCAGGGTACGGGGATAAATTTAAAAAAGGTTATTTTTAATATTCAGACTTCTTCTGATGCCGGGGGGAAAAAAAATTTTATGTGAAACTTTTTTTTTATTTTTTTTAAAATTTTTTTAATTGTATAAATGGAAAAAAAGGGGGTGATTTAACTTTTAATTTTTTTTTTTTAAAAACACAAAAAAACCCTTTTTTTTTTTTTTACTTTAAAATTTAAAAAATCCCCCTTGGGGGCTCGATTTTTTAAAAACACCCAAAATGAAATTTTTATAAAAATGAAATTTAGGGGTTTTGGGGGGGGCAAAAGGGGGAAATTTTTAAACCTATTTCCCTGCCTAAGGCAGGAAGGGAATTAAAAAAAAAAATTTCAGGGGGGCAATAGAAGCTTTTCCCAGTTTTCAGTTTCCATTTTTTAACCATTTCAGGCCCTTTGCAATCCACCCACGGGGGCCCGTATTTGAGGGGGGGAATTTGGTCAAGGCCTAAAAAGTTTGGGAAAAAACCCCCCTAAACTGGATGCACCCTGGGCCAAGACGCAAGTGAAAAAAGGGCAGGACCCCACTCGGGAACCGGGGCCCCTCACCATATTCAACCAAAAAAAAAAAATTTGAGCCCCCATTTGCCCCCTTCTACCCAAAGGGGTTGTCATTTAAAACAACATTTTAGTACCTGCCACACTGGCGGGGAGATTAAATGGGGGAAAGGGGTCCCCTTTTCGGGTGCTCGGGACCAAACACGGGCACATTGCATCAAATTTTCTGAAGGCTGTCGTCCCAAATTTAACAAAAAAAAAGTCACCAGCTGGAAGACAAGCGACTAAAAAAAGGTTTAAAAAACCCCTACTCATGGTCTGAAAAAACCAAGATAAACTTATTTGGTTCTAATGGTGTAAAACCAAATTTTGCGCCCAACCAGGAAAGGATAAAAAAAGAAAAGGAGTTACTTGGTTTTAGGCTTTGCTTTGATCTGCCCACGGGTGAGGGCTATAGTTTCCCTTGAGGGGAAAACCAGAATGCCATTTAAGGGTCGTGAAAAATTCCAAACCCAGAGCATAAATCCCCCCCCCTTTTGGAAAAAACGGGGGATTATTCCAAAAAGGATAAAACCCCCAAAAAAAAAACCCCTCCAAAATCCCCACTGCCTTTAAAGAAAATAAGGGGGCTGGACGGGCCAAGCAGGGGTCCCAAACCCTAAACCCCCTTTTGGGAGCATCTTTTTGGGGAAAACCCAAACGGGGGTGGAGCAAAAGGGGTTTCCTTAAAACCCCCACCACCCCGTGTTTCTTGTTTCATGGGGGGAAGGGGTTTCTAGTGGCTGAAAGCCCTGGAAGCTCCAGTACCGCCAGGGCCAAAATTTTAAACCCAGTGCTTGGAAAAAAATAAGGGTGGCCCCCCCAAAAAATTTTCCCCCACTTTGGGCAAAAATTGCACTTTTTTCCCCTTTGGGGTAAACTCACTTTTGCAAACCAATGGTTTGGCCGGGGGAGGGTCAAACTGCGCCCTCCAGCTTTTGGGGAAAACAAACAACTCCCACCCAATGCCCCGGGCTAAATCTATAAACCGGGGGGCCCTTTAAAGGGAGTTTTTATTTTTCCCAACAGCTGGGGGGGGCAGTTTTGGACACCCGGTATTTAGACATTAATTGATGTTTTTTGGGATTTTATTTTGAGGGGGCAACCAAATTTTTACCCAATTATACCCCGTACTTAAATTAGTTCATTGAAATAAAAAGGGCATATTTTTAAGTGTTGGGTTGCCTAGAAAAAAAATATAATCCTAAAAATTTTTTAAAAAAAATTTAAAAAGGGGGTTGTACCCCACTTATGTCAGTTATTTGCCCTTATGCATGCGAAAAAAGATTCATTTTTTTGCACCTAAATTAAATTTTTAATTGAAAAAAGAACCAAATTTACTTGAAAAAATTTTCAAAAAAGTAATTCTCCTTTTGGGTTTGAAACCCTCATTTGGGAATGCAAATAAAAATTAAAAATTTTTTCTTTTGCACAAAATTGTTGTTTTTAAATTTATAAACAAAAATTTATTTTTGCCAGGTAAAAAACAAAAAAATGTATTTTTTCCAAAATTAAAATATGCTTAAAAACCCTGAATAAATATTTTTTTTCAAAAACCCGAAAAAAAAAAGAAAATGAACCCTTTTCAATTATACAGATTCCTGAATTTGTTGGTAATAAAATGTGGTTTTATTTTTATTAAAATTTAATAGCAGACACAAAAAATAAATTAAATATAAACCCCAAAATTTAAAACCTGTTCTTTTTTTTTTTAAACACACTGGGGAAAAAAATCCTTTGTGCCACCCAAAAAAAATAAGTAAACCCAAAAAAATTTTCCTTGTATTTTTTGTGGGGTAGCAAATAAAACCCCTCAACCAAAATAGCCTGAAGCCAAAATGGGTTTTTCCACAATGCCCCTACCCAAAGAATTTTTGGGGAAATTTCTTCCCAAACAAATTTGGGTTTTTCCAAATTTCCAAACATTTCTAGGGCATGCTACATTTTGAAAGATAAAAAGTCCCGAGTTTGACAGCCCCCGGGTTTTTCCTTTCCATCCCAAACCTTTTCCGGTTACTAACCTCCCCCTCAGTCCGGGTTTTGGGCGGGTTTCCCAAACGGCTTTTGTGCCCTGCCGGGGGGGCGCTTTCATCAAAAAAATTTTAAAAGGGGAACCAGGGGTCCCAAAAATTTGTTTAAAAATCCCCAAAAGGGCCCCGGGCCCCCATATCTTCTGCTTTCTCCCCGAGCACTTTGCCAGACCCTTGGTGTGCTTTAGTGAGAAATTGTTGCTGTTAGTTACTGTTCTTCTGTTGCCTGACCCCAAAGCGGGGCCCATTGCCCCAATTTGCCTGCCGCCTCCCCTTTACCAAAAATTGCCTTTCTAAACCCACGTTTCTGCCTTGCAATTCTTTTAACCACACTTCCCCCAGGTCCACCACAAGTGGAGCACTTCAGGGGGTTGTGCCCTTTTGGGGGGACCCCACCACATAAAGTTTAAAAGGGGCCTTTGGGGGAGGGTTTCTGGGGAAAATGGGAGGTTTCCGTTAACCCGGCTTCCTACGGGTTTGGTAAAAACCCCCCGCTTCCCAGGTGGTCCAGGGATCCCACTCCCTTACCCGTGCCCAGTCAAAACTTTAAACTTTCCCAATTTTTAAAAAACCCCAAACCCTACTTTTCCCACCCCATTCCCAGCTGAAAATTTGTGTGCATTTTTTTAAACCCCTTACAACCGACCCCAGTTTTTGATCTTCCTGAAAAAAAGGCCCCCTTTTTTAAATCTGCCAGGGTTTCACCTCAGTAAATAAACTTTTTTGTTTAATTTTACCTTATTCCATGGATTCAGGGACTGTTTTCTTTTTAAACAATATGTTTTAAGGAAGAAAAATTACATTTTTGGTCCAAAAAAAATCCCTTTTTTATATTCCCCCCCCCAAAATACAAAAATTTCGTGAAAAACCCCTTTGGGGAAAATTTTGGGGTTTAAACCAAAGAAAAAAATTTCAGCAACCCTATAAAAACAAAAATGGGTTTTGCAACTACACCCACCTTTGCTATTGTCATTGGAAATTTTTTTTTAAAAAATTGGTTTTTAAAAGAAATTTAAAAGGGGGTCATTTTTTTTAATTTACCAAAGTTTCACTTTTTTAAAAAAAAATGTACAACTTTTTTTTAGGGAAAGTTCTTTCGGGCCCTTTGCTTTGAGGGGAAAATTTGTTAGACCCCCCCCAATATGGGGGGGACCTCCATTTGAAAAAGGGGCCCCCTTTAAAGTTTTTAAAAACACCCATTTGGGAAAAAGTTTTTAACCCGGGTTGGTGTTTTCTTTGGAAATTTTAAAACAAAATGGGGGGAAAAATTTTCAAAATTTAACTTTTTTGTAAACCCATTATTGGAAAACTTAATTTTTCCAAAGGGGGAAACCCAAACTTTAAATTTTTGATTCCCGAGATTTTTTGCCTTTTTCCCCATGGGGTGCAATTTGCCTATTGACCACCCCAAAGGCCCTCGGGAAAAAGGGGAAAGAAACCTCCCTGGTTTTTTGGGGTTTTTTTTTGTTTTATAAATTTTCCCCAAAGGCCACCATTCTAAAGTTTTTGAGGCCCCTCCCCCAAAATTTGCTACAACTTCTTCCAAGTTATGCAATACCCTTTATGTGGGTGAAAATTGCTGTAAAAAAGCAAAAATGGGGGGGTTTTTGCCAGGGGGGGAAGTCTTTTCCCGCTTTTGGAACGCAGATTTTGGTGGGTGCAATGTCAGGTGAAAACCCCCCGGAAAATTCAAAACCCTTTTTGGAATCATCAGGGAATTTCACCCTGGGGGGTTGCTTTGTGCATTTGGGTCCCAAAAAGGTTGTTTCAAAAAATTTTTTTTTACCCTTTGGGGCCGGGGAAAATTTAAGAAAAAAAAAAAATAAATAATCCCAAATCCGCCCCCAGTTTTTTAATTTGGGTACAATTTGACAAAAAAATTTTTTAAAAATTGTAAAATTTATTTTTTTTATTTTTTACCTATTTTTTGAAACAAATAGAAAAGCAAATTGAAAAAAAATTTATTATTTTTTTCGCATTTTTATCCCCCTATTTATTTTTCTTTTACCCCACGGCTGAAAAAGAGCCTGTTTTTTTTAAAATATTGGCTTTTTCATTGGCCCAAAATTTTTGAGGGTTCCATGACCTATGATCGCTTTTTATCAAAAAATTTAAAGGGGGAAAAGGCAAATTTTAACAAAATACAGCAATCCTAAAAAACCGTTTTTTTTTGTATTTTTTCAGTAATTTTTGCTTTGGTCAAAATAAAGAATGTTAATTTTTACTCAGCAGGTCGATATTATTTTTTTAAAATCAGATTTTTTTTTTGAAAAAAAGTTTTTTCCTGAAAAATATTTTTGCTTATAATTTTTAAAAATTTCTTTGTTTCCTCAATGAAAGTAAAGCCCCCCGGGGCCATGAGGGAGCCAGCAGCAGCCCCAAACCCCAAAAAAATTGCACCAACAGCCTTTGCTTTAAAAGGGGTCGGGGAAAAGGGTTTTTGGTTGTTAAAGTGCAGTAAAATTGTAAATTTTTGGGACTCATCGGGGGGGGCCCATAGAATTTTTGGGAAACATCCGGGGGGTTCCTGGGAAAATTTTGGAAAATTTTAGCCCACAATTTTTTTGGGGCAAAACAGGGGGAAAATTTTTTTGTGGGGTTCTTTTTTATAAAATTCCATTATTGTTAAAGGGGTTTTTTTCTATTTGTGGCCCCAAATTAGAGGCTTTACAGTTTGTAGGTTTTTTTAGGTTTTTATGCCTTTTAACCTTTGGGGTTTTCTTTTTTACCCTCTTGGGAATTTGCCAAATTGGCCCTTAACCCTATGTTCACAAGGCGTTAGGGGGGGACGTATTTCACCCCTTTTCAATTACGCCGTGTTTACGGGTGGCGGGGTTTGGGGGATGGGGGCCCCCAAAAAAAAACCACCTTTCCCCATTATTTTTTTTGGGCCCCTTTATATTAATTGTAATAATTTCCATGTCCCCTTTCTTTTTCCCCTATTCGCCTTTTTTGTCCCCTTCCGGAGAGGAAAAACGTAAAAAAAGGTTTCCATAGGAAACTGTGGATTATTGTAATGACAACTATCCGCCCCGTTTATTTTTGCCAAGTCCCGGTTTGGAAAAAAGGGGGCTTAAAAATTAGCCCCAAAAAATAACCCCTTGTAAAAATTCACAGGGCCCTTATTCAAGCCGTAATTGGGGAAACCAAAAATTTGCCCCCCAATTACGGCTTGATTTAAAAAGGGGGGGGGCCCGGGCACGCCCCCGGCCCCAAAACCCTTTTCTTTATTCCCACCCCGCTTAATCCCACCGGGAAAAATGTGCATGTCATTTTCCCCCCCCGTCGGATTTGCCGAGCGGGGGAAAAAAGAGACGGGAATACCAATTAGTTCCTATGGAAAACTGGGGTTTTGACAATGGCGGGGGACGGATTCCAGCCGTATTTTTTAAGGCCAGTCCCGGCGCGCAAAATTACGGGCCTTCCCAATCCTTTGGCCCAAAAACTAAGGGGGCGGTTGAACGGCCCTTTTTATGTTTCCTTAAAACATTTAACCTGATCAAGGAAAGAAAAACCCTCCGAATTTTCCCCATTTTTTGACGGGGTTTGTCTCAAGGGTGATTAATTTTCCCCCCAAAACTTAGAAAAGGCATCTGAACCCCCCCTTTCCCCGGGTTTGGGTGTTTTAAATTTAAAAACCCAAACATTTTGAAAGTTACTTGCATTGAGGCATGATTCCCACTAACCCATGTTTCTTGAGACAGATTTGTCAGTAACCAGACTGTGTGTGCCTTTATTTAATCCCTACTGCCAATCTCATCTCCATTAACTGAAATAGTTCTTAGAGAGTACTGTGATTAGTGTAGATTATGTATGTTTGTGTGTACTGTCACAAAAATAACATTCAGACCACATTTTATCAGAAGTTGCTGTAGAAATACAAAGGTTCATTTACTTTTTCTTGCAACTGTACATCGCCAGGTTTCTCTGTAGGTCTATTCCTTTTCTTCTCCATGCTATGATGCAACAGGAGATAGGTTAATTTTTTGGGCTAGTTCTGACCTCTGTTGTGTCTATGCTCTTCTGGGTCAGTATGTCAGGCTTGCTATTTAGGCCGTGTCCATTCTCTCACTCACAACCAGGTGATTAATAGATGTGAGTCCATTCTCTGAGACCCGCACCTATCTTGGAAATGGGCCCCTTGTGGTCCCGGCTGCACAAGACTTTCTACTGGATTCTATGTCAGTTCCAAGTACACCCAAAGGCTTTGTTCACACGGCTTAAAATGGGACGTATCTTGCCCTGTATTTCGTGCCGTACTGCGCTAAATACGGGGCGAGAGACGTCCCAGTCATTACGGTAATCCACAGTTCTCATAGAGAACTATGGATTACGGCTCCTCACCCTGCTCGCACAATACGACGAGCGAGGAGATAAGTGACATGTCAATTATTCACGGCGTATACGTGCCGAGAATAATGAATGTCTATGGGTCCGGCGACCTGCCCCCCACCCCCACCCCCGCTCCCGTGCACACGGCGTAATTGCGGGGGAAATACGTCCCGCAATTACTGCTGTGTGAACATAGCCAAAGACACCGCTCAACTGTACTCAGAACTCCATTAGAACAGAATAATGCACAAGCGCTACCGGCTCTTCATTCTAAGCGAACATTTTCGGGGGTCCCTTTTTCCGAGATAGGTGCAGGTCCCAGAGGTGTGACCCACACCTCCCAGATTTTGATGGCATATCCTATCTAGTCTATGGTTGAAATACCCCTTTAATGGGTGAATACCAGAGTATCCCATATATTCCACATCTTGGATCGTCATTGGCAATCACATGTGACTGATCCAGTAAATGACATGTAACACCTTATTTTATTAAATGTCCTCTACATCCTGAACACCTACATAATAAATCTGTTCTCTGTAACTGGAGCATTGTGAAAGCATAATAAAAATGGTATGAAGCTATATAACACATAAGCCTCATTTTCTACCAGTGTTTTGTGGATTTCTGGCTGGCAAAACCACTTAACCATCTGTTCTCCACTTCAATTCACGGAAAAAACTGTTGCCAGGTTCATCCATGTAACTCACAATACTTAATCTGCTGCTTCACTATGCAAATTCTCACCGCAGCTTCCAATTGCTGCTAGAAGTAAATTAAAAAACATCGCATTAAAAGGTGCAACAAACAGAATTTGGTTTTTGATCATCAACTTTGATGGAATTTCTAGACAATACAGAACAAACACTAATTTTATTCAATACATTTTGAATAAGCCACATAGGTAGCGATATAAAAGTCACACCGCATCCTGATAAAATGCTTCTCTGCCGCATAATCACCATATGCACTTGTGGTCACTTACTGCACATTACACTCGACAATTAGAATGGAGTTTGAAACCACCCCGAAAATGTAAAGCTAACCTGTTATGGAAAAAAAAATTCTTATACTTCAAAGAGGAAAGGAGCGCTACATTTAATATGTGGTGCTGGAGTCCTAGCTCTGTTTCCTTTAGCTTTTTTCAATATTTTTAAGTTTTAGTATAGCAATCATGGCTTGAAGGTCTTTACACACCTTCATGGTGCATCATCTTAATGAGAAACATTACCCTTTTTGAGCCACATCTAAAGTCTTTCACCAAACCAGCCGTTCTGCACTGTATGCATATTAGCACCTGGCTAGCCTTTAAAGGGGTTGTCTCACTACATTGATTCATCTCACCTCAGTCCTGTTTTCTTGATTTCACTTTGAATTCAGGGGCATGTTTACTGGCTTCTACTATCCTCCAGTAGAAGCCAGGTCTGTAGCTATAACAACCAGCACTGGCAGCCTATCAGTTTTCGGACAGAATATGAACAAGTGAATGGGAAGGGGGAGGGCGAATCGCGGAGAAAAGTTGTCCCCCTGCGGCCGTGTGCACGGCACAAAAAATGGACAAATACCGGTCAGATAAACCGACCGGTATTTGTCCTGTGCCGTGGGGGCGCGCCCTAAGGGTCCTGCATTTAAGAACCCACTCCCTTTCAGCCAAATCTGAGAGCTGCTGCCTGGCGGACATGCAATGTCTATGTCTTACTTGATGTCATATGACCCTCTGCTTCCCCCTCCCAACAGTGTTAACTGATCTCAGTGGTCCCATTGGATCACCTCATCCCCAGGATCGGTCACTGTAATGAAAAACTGTTTTCCAAACTGAATGACCTAAATGCAGTGCTGGGCACCACAGTGAGCTCAATGCTGTACTAACTAACTGCAATATATATAGACGACTGCAACAAGTAATGAATGTCTAACTGCATCACAGCGAATGAAGGGCATACAGAGCAGTGCCATGTTATAGTAATTACTGCAAGCCATTGCTCAGTATTTACAACTGCCCTGTCCAGACGTCTCTACTAAATAGGCCGTGTCTTGAATTTCAGATTGGCTGCAATATATTCCTAAGAGAAACAGACAAGAAATCAATTTTACAACTCGCACTCTGCGGGCCAATAAAGGAGTGAGGAACATATTGTGTTGTCTCCATGTAACAAAAGGGAATTGCCCAAGAGAGACAATATAGGTTTCAATGGCTTGTAATTTCATATCAGTGCAATTTGTTAACCTGCTGAGAACAATCCACTATATTCCCAAAAATGAAAGGAAAACTCCAACAAAAAAGAGCTTCCTTAATGAGTTTAAAGGGGTTTTCTCACCATGATGTTTCACAGAGACCCTGCTCTTCACAGCCAACTTCAAACTCTCACTTCCTTTTCAGGCTGTGTGTGGTTCTACAGCAGTGATTGGCATATCAGCCCTGGTATTCCTAGCTGAGCATGTTAGAGGGACATTGCTAACAGAACAGCAATGTATTTTGTAATAGTCTTTATTTATCTTTTCCTATATGTTTACAGCAAATGAAATGGGAGTAACCCTTTAAAACCCTATCTGTGGTGATGGAACACCATATCAGTCATGTAAATCTCCATAAGTAGATGTCTAACATGCCCACAGAGATCAATAGAGAAATTTATAGTTGTTGCTTTGGCATCCATTTGGCAAGTATACTTTGTGCTATGTGGACATTGTGCTATGTGGACTACCTGGTTCAATGCACATGTCTGCATAAAAAAGTATACCAAAGACATACATTTTAATGGGTGTTCTCATATACAAATGTACATATCCAGCTCACTTTAATGCATGCATATGTTGTGGTGTTCACGTGGCCTCAAGTCCATATTGAAAATTGTACATAGAAAAAAACAACTTCTATCTCCACTGGGAAAACCCAATAGCGAAAAGAAGGAGAGAGCAGAAGCCCAGCTTCCTCCTCCCATAAAAATGTGAAAAAAATTAAATGTAACTTTTACTTATAGCATAAAATAAACTCCGCACTACATAAAGAAAAAAATGTACAGTTCAAAAACAACGCGTTTCAGACATAGTACTTACTTATAACTGATATATCTGCATACTGAACAAAGCTTTTTGTAGAATGCTGAAACCACTTGAAGGAGGAAATGGGATGACAAAAACACACCCCACAGGAGGAGAGAAATAACCCTCACACAGAGAGATATAAAGTACACATGTAGTAATTTCATATAGAAAAGAAGATAGATATACAAACTGACCAAGGACTAACCAAAATAGAAAATAAACCATATAAAACTATATGCAAAAGGGAAAATATTATTATTATTATTATATACTCACAGCATAGCATCAAGTTGTTATTATGTGAGTACACATGACTAACAAAACACCATGTTATGCGATATGTCAAAAAAGTGTCCAATGATCAGTATAAGAAAGTAACAAATTATTGAGAATACCAGAGAGCAAACACATGTTGCAAAATTTTGTAAAAACAAATTAATTTTGGGGGGAAAAATAGAAATTAGTATATATATATATATATATATATATAATATATATATATATATAATAAAAATTATTAAAAAAATATATATATTATAATATTTTATAATATATAAATAATATATATTAATATATATATATATATATATATATAAGATCTGTCTTATGGTTAAACCAGAAAGAAGATAAGTCTGTAGTTTCGAAATCCAAAAGGCCTCAAAGTCCAGTCTCCCCTCATAGTTGTTGTTTTTTAACCCTTTCAATAGCAATGACCTGTGTGGATGCAATGCTGCCACCATGACATTCAAGGAAGTGTTTAGAAGCTCCAGATAAGGAGCGTTTGTTCTCGGAGTGGTTAAAGGGTTTGTCTCGCTACAAAGAATAGCTTTCAACATGATGAAGATGTTTTCCAAATATATTGCTTTGTTCATCTTTCTTTGTTAAGGAGCTACAAATGATTTTATCACCTTCTGAGGGCTCTCAGGTTTCCCAAGTGACTGGCCTGTGTACTCCTTCTCCCCTGCTGTTTGTTCTATCTGATAGCAGGGAGTGACGTCATCACACAGGTCGTGGCTGACAGTGAGAGCTTTGTGTTATCTGATCTTTCAGGACAAAAGACTAATTACTGTTTACATTAGCTCAGAAGCTTCTCAGGACCTCAGAGAAGGTAATTTATTTAATCTAGACTAAAACAGAGAAGTCTGAATACGCCGTACTCATATGCTAATTACAGACATCTTGACCAGGAATTGACAGAGCAAAGCAGCATTATTTCATTCATGCATCCTATGAAACCTTGAGATGAGACAACCCCATTAATGTCATAAAGATGTTCTAAAATATATTTTCTGAGAGTCCTCTTAGTACAACCCACATATTGCTTATTGGATGTGATGCAACTGATCAGGTAAACCAAGTAAGTGGAAAAAACCTTAGTCTGTTACAAGACCGGACAAACGGAGCATCTATGAGAACCACACCTATAGGAACCGTGTACCCCTAGCCATGTTTTGTTCATTGTCGGAATAGATAAAAAAGACTGGGATATTACCTATTGCATGTGATTTGCGACAAATCTAACTCTAGACTTCACAATAGGCGCAATCACTGGGTCATGACATAACTTTGGTAAATACTTCTAAGGACAGCAACTATTTTAGCAAAATGTACACCATAAGGAGTAGAAAATGTAAGAAGAGAAGGCGATTTAGTGTCAGGAGACCTGTTATTGAGATATTGGTGGTGACTTTTGCGTTTAGCAATATTAATAGCTCTGCTAATAATAGGACATGAGTAACCCCATTGACGACATCTTATTACAATAATAGTTCCTGGCAGCATGTTTTGTAGTCAGAACAAGTGGATCTAGCCCGCAGACTCCTCAGGCTATGTTCACACGGCTTAAATTGGGATGTATTTCGCTCAATACGGGGCGAAATATGTCCCAGTGTTACGGTAATTCACAGTTTTCATAAAATACTATGGATTACGTCTCCTCTCCCCGGCTGGACAATATGCCGCAGGGGGAGATAAGTGACATGTCAATTACTAGTGGCAAATACGTGCCACTAGTAATGAATTTCTATGGGGCCGGCGAGCTCCCGAAGTCCAAGCGTAATTGCGGGGCATAATAACGCCCCGCAATTATGCCGTGTGAACTTAGCCTCAATGAAGAAATTTTTGATGAAACGTGAAGGATGGCGATTGCTAGCATGGAGAGTGATATTCCCCGAAACAGATTTATGGTATACAGTCAATCCCCGGGTTACGAACGGGATAGGGACTGTAGGTTTGTTCTTAAGTTGAATTTGTATGTAAGTCGGAACAGGTACATTTATTACATGTAACTCTAGCACAAAATGTTTGGTTTTTTTCACTTTGAAAAGTGCAGGGAAGGGTTTTACATTTTTTTCGCTGTCTGTGCCCCTGTTAAGAAGATTTCACCTTATTTTCACCTCATGTACTGCTGTGGCATGCTGGAACCTGTCGTTCCACAGCCACTATCTGCTATGGCACATGGAACTACAAGTGCCAGCATGCCCCATAAGTCTCTGTTTGTAAGTAGGGGACAGGTGTAAGTCGGAACGGAGTAAGTCGAAGACTGCCTGTAGTGAAGTTGGTATACCCTCTGATGAACCTGTAAGGTATGGAATGTTTATCAAATTGCACCGTAAACTGATATCATTATCATTGAGAAAAAACAAAAGCTATGGAGAACATCAGAGGACCAAGTCAATATCAGGTCATCTATAACCTGCCAAACCGAGAAATATCACTGCAGAAAGGAGTATCAGTAGAAAACAAAACAATTCCTCAAACCAACCAAGAGATGGAGGCCTTCTGTCGTGAGGCCTTTTGGATTTTGAAACTAGGGACTCGTTTTTCTTCTGGTCTAAACAATAAGAGATCTTTTATACTTTTTTTTGCAAAAACTGTCTCTCTCATTATTTTGGCATTTGGCACATATAAATAATTTTGGTAATCCTAAGGGCTTGTTCACACAGAGTCTACACTCCGTGTTACAAGCGCTTTTAGTATCCGTCTTGGGAACCTCTCTGTCGGTCCCCAAGACGGATCTAAACAATAGGCAGTGAGATTATCACTGCTGTCTATGCCGAACACGCAGCGGCGTTCACATGAGGGATTGCCGCTGCGTGTTTCAAAAGCGCAGCTCGGCTCTGTCTTGAAAAGAATTGCATAATATGAAGGGTATGTTCACACGGCTTACTTTGAGGCGCAATGCATGGCGCACTGAGCATAATACACGGGAAAATGCGCCCCTATAATTATGGTAATCCATGGCTCTCATACAGAACTATGGCTTACGCCTCCGCTCCCCGCTCGTACAATATGATTGTATTGTATGCGCAAGGAGATAAGTAACGTCAATTATTTGCGGCGAATACGTGCGTAGAGTAATGCATGTCTATGGGGCCAGCGGTCCATTGCCCACCCCCCACCCGCGCGAGTGCAGGCATATTAGTGCAAGCTCACAAAACACACAATGTACTGCGGCGCGTACTGTACGCGCCGCAGTACATTGTGTGAACATACCCTAATTGACGTAAAACGGGTAAGGATTATTCTGATTTCATGTCATATAATGAGAAAAACATGCATAAGTGTCTTTTTATATAGTGGATGGAAACTTCTGGTTTCAACTGAAAGTAAAAGTTAAATGTTATTTTTTCACATTTTTTATTTTTTGGGAGCTGGGTTTCTCCTTTCTACCTCTTTTGTCTATTGAGTTTTCCCAGTGGAGAAAGGAGTTGTTTTTTCCTATTTTAATGGGGGTCAATGGGATACAATTGCAACTGTATAACTATCTAGGTAATTTCAAACCGTTCAGACTACATAATCCATAGACGTGGTATGAACCCAGCATACAATGAACATTATCACTGATGCCTCCCAGATATGTCACACCATGCTAGGGAAGGACTGGTAAGAAATAATAACTGCACTACCTAAAGGAAAACTTTGAAATGTGGTGAGGGCTCTATAACACCTCTGGGATCTGGACCATACCTGATACTCTATCCTACCCAGATACAAAAGGGGTGGTTAAGTGTGCACATTGCTCTTTCGACTAAAGTCTTTGGTTGCTGTAAAGGCAACAAAGCTAGTGATTTCCTTAGAATAGCTATAAACATTAGACAGAAGTAGGTTGATGGCTGAACAACCACTGCTGTTGATCAATGTAAGTATACACACTGTAGTCCATACTGGCCATTACAGTTGTTCAAACTGGTCAAACAATTTAAAGGGGTTGTCTCGCTACAATGATTGGGTTTTAATTAAAAGATCTTTAAAAAACAAGCAGCTTTGCAATATATGTTCATTACAAATGTCCTACTGATTTTGAGTTATCCCTGTTAGTAGTATTGCATCAGCTTCTCAAATCAGCAGACCTGTTGATCTTTATCTCACTGGCTGTCAGTGCTGGTGACTCATCAGCCTCAGAATACAGGTCTGAGCACAGAGCCCCTCCCGCACAGAATGCTTCTGTAGTGGAGGGAGGGGGAGAGCTCTGGCTTCTGTGTCTGTGCTGCCTGGATTAACCCTGTGTGTGCCTGCTCCCTCCGGCTCTCTACACAGATTGAGGAGAGCAGAGGTGAGGCTGATCTGTGGTCAGTACGATGTGACAGCAGTGAAGTGTGTTTCTATAATCATGATGTGTCTGTGGAGCTGTGACTATACTAATAGAACAGATCAGGGGAGCATGTGAACGGTTCATATCTCTCCCTGCTTTGCTTTATTAGTGACACATCGTGAGTATAGTAACTCACTTCACAGCTGCCCTGTGTCTGTTCTGACAGGGTTTGTTGTTGCTGGAGATGTGGAGATTTGTATGCTAAGCAGGGGGTATAGGAACACTTACATCCCCCCTGCTCTGCTCTTAGCAATCACAGCTTCACAGACCTCTGGCTCCACACTCATAGATCAGCCCTCTCCTGTCTCCGTGGAGCTGACAATAGAGCTGATCTAACAGCAAGAACCTGCAGCAGACCTAGGCAGGCACACACAGGGTTAACTCTGGCAGCAAACCCCCTCCCCCCCCCCCCACCCCATCCTGCTGTATAGAAGTTATGGAGGAGAGCTTTCTGTGTGCTGAGGGGAGGGGGGAAGAGGGAGGAGAAGAGGCAGACAAGAAGCACGCCCCTCAATTCAAAAATGCTTTGCTGCCAGAAGCATTGAAGTGGGCTGAATGCCTGTAGTGAGACAACTCCTTTATTGACACTTGTTGAAGCACAAATGATCTTTCTGAGAAACTTATTTGGATGAAAAATTGTCTGTAAATGAAAGATCGGCTATCAGATAAAAATGTCAAACACAGCCAACTTATATAGGACCTGCAGCCTCTGCTGGTGTGTGTTTTAGAAAATACTTGTGTTCCCTGTGAAATAACAATGCTGGAGGAACCGCCTACCCTGCCCAATGGAAGAGATGGTCCTGCGTACATGTCTCATTGTCTTGCTAGAAGATTCCATCCGCCCCAGAAAAGACAATCAGAATGTATGGGTATACAGATATTGAGAGTGCCTTTCACATGGATGAATGGACTCAAAATGCCTGAAAATATTCCCCAGACCATAAAGCTGCCACTACCAACTTGTGTTCTTTCAGCAGTGGTTGCATGGTGTTTGTTCTCTAATGTTTCTCACCTGACACACCAACGTCCATGTATTCAATGAAGCAGAAAACATGACTCTGTTCTGGAGCATCTTATAACTCTGTGTAGTGCTGTTCGTTTGTCATGCTTTATGGAAATTTGTTACTGAATCTGTCAGCTGGGTGTTATCAATTGGGGGGGGGTGTCCCAGCACAGTCAGACATTGTCCAATCAGTGCTGACAGCCGTTGTCTGCAATGATACAACCATTTAACTGTTGGAAGGGTAACACCCAGCTGACTGATTCATTAAATTTCCATAAGGCATAACAGAGGATCAGTACAACACAGTTATAAGAGTAGATGCTCCAGAATTATTATTTCATAGGGAAGACAAGGATTTACTAAAACAGCGGCAGGAGATGTCATAGGTCCTCCTTACGTTGGCTGTGTTTGACATTTTCATTTGATAATCAGATGATCTTTCATCTGGGGACAATTTTTACTAAGACAGACACACCAGAAGAAGGCCAACGTTAATTTCAGAAGAAGACCATCTGTCAGCAGTTGGCCAAAATTAACATTTATTACAATTTACCCTATCATTCAATTTAGCTGAAATCTTCTGTTTTTACCAATTTCATTGGATACTTTGGAAAGTCAAAAAAAAGAGCCATACAATTGCATAGATCACAGGGTGAGAACCTATAAATATATTTTATTCATTGTAAGGGATCCCCGGAGCAGATGAACAGACAGGGACAGACAGTGAGCCCTAGTGCTAGGCCCCCAATGCTGTCCCTGTCTACTTGTCCTAAGCGGTCGGCCGCAACTGGATGGTGATCCCTACTCTAAGTATGTGCAAACACAGAAAAGACAAGACAGACAAAACACAATTGCAGGATAGTCAGGAAGAAAAGGGTCAAAAGCATGAAGAGCAAAACATCACTGAACGACAGGCAGAAATGGAGGTCAGAAATCCAGGTAATCCAAAACAGAATACACCGCACACCAGCACAAGCCAAAGACTATAACAAGCAAAGCTGCTGAGCAGGAGTGATCTCTAAAGAGAAGTCAGAGTTCAGACCATGATTGGACCGGCTCTTTGACACCCAGACCACATGGAACTCAGACAGGTAATAAGAAAGACGGGTGGTGAGGACACGTGTCAATTACCACTCAGTCTCATCTGTCTGCAGCCTAGACTAGGCTAGCAAAAGAACAGATGGGTGTGGTGGAGAAGCTGTCAAAGTTCAGCAATCACTGACAAGGCAGTGTTCAGATTGGTACACAGAAAACATAATATACAAGGGGCTGAACAGACACGATCATCACATCCATATGTAAAGATGAGTCCCATAGCACTATACTGGCAGTTCAGAGCAGTACATGCACCTTGTTGTTTAGTCTGTAATTATATAAAACCACAGAAACCCTAAACTACCCTGGGCTTTACTGTATTCAAACAGCATAACCTACATTTATTTAAGAATACATCCATAAATAGCTTGTCACCATGAACTAATACAGTTTGAAATCTCAGTTGATAGAACCAATAAATAATTTTAATTTTCTGTATTTTGCACTGCTTTCCCATACTAATGAGAACATTTATGTACAATCCTATTCTTCATAGTGAAGCGACAGATTATTGGCTCGCTCACTGGAGATGTAAAAACATTGCATTGTTCAGCTTGAGGGAATCCTTATTTTTCAGATTCATGAATTCACTGTGGATGTTAAAGACAAACCATTATTATTTAAAATATACATTTTTCTTACTTTTTGTACAATAGAAACTCCCCATTTTTTCATCTTTTCTATGTTGTGCGTAGTAGCTTTTAATCTTTTGACTTGAATTGCTATCACTAGAATATATTAAGGGATTTGTGTTAGAATGTCTTCAAAAACAGTCTAATCAAAAAATAAAAACATAAATAATATCGCACTGTAAACTGGTCTGTATGGTTGGCAGAAATGAAATCTTTCCAGTCAATGGGGATACTACGGTAAGAATGTGTGTTAGATGTTTTTAGAATTACTATGTGTATATTAGTAGATACATTGTGTTGTTTAATGGTCTATGAGTAAGGGACCGCAGTGTCCCGAAACGCGTCAGATTCTACATCGAAATGCTTGGATGTTATCGATTTTAATGGGTTTCCAATAAAGAAGCTTTTATTCACGTCAGACGTCCCGTTGCAAGTGCTGTATTCATCTTCTTCTGTGCTCGGATACTACGGTAACCCTCAAATCACTTTGGGTGAAAACACAGTGATAAATGAGATAATGTGCCAGATGTACCAGGCCTGTGCCAAAAACCAAACTGTGAAACTCAATTCATGTATTCTCAAAGATGTTCATTGCTGGAAACCTGCATAATTCTCATGTTGCCACTGTACTGTTAGTTTGAGAATTGGCAGAAGTCTGAGCTTATGGACCTCAACCTGATGACATCTTCCAAAATATGACCAGGAAAGCCTGAACATGGCTTGATACTAGAATCTCCCCTCACATACCTTATTATTATTATTATTATTATTATTATTATTATTATTATTATTATTATTATTAAATTGACTTAAATATTATGTTTCTATTTTATTTGGTACTTTGTAATAAATATGTTTCTTTTCTGTAGACTTCAAGCATATGGTCAGCTCCTTGTAAGCATTAACGGAACACTGTTGTTTAAACAAACTTTCAATAAATCAATAATACAAGTGACAATGAGCAACTTTTGTGTATATATATATACTTACAGAAAAATGCCTCAAATGCCTTCAACTTATAAGACTTCTCTCCTCTTTCTCCTTGGAATAATCACTCACTCTCAATTCACTGCTAAACTTAGATTTAGAGAGGCAAGAAGAGGGAATTAAAATTTTACCAAAGTTATAGCCGCTGCTCATATAAGTCTATGCAAAGGGAAGGAGGAGGAGGGATCAGCTGTAGAGAGGCAAAGGGACAGACACACAGAGACCTTGTTGCTGCTTCTGGTACTTTGCTATTTCACTCTAGTGCTGGATACACAGTAACAATATTCATTGCTTGTTTAGACCCCATTCCCTCAAACTCCCGCTACTCGTTCATGGTATCCATTAGAATACCATGAAAATTGTATTCCAACAGTCACAGGGCTGTGATGAACCACAAAGGTAAACAGGGCAACATAGTCCAAATTAGACTACTTTGGCCCTGTTTACCAAAGGAATACACTTCTTGCATCCAACGCAAAATCCTTCTGTACCATGCTTTTGTTCTAATGTATTATGAAATGTATTTTGAGCACTCGCTTTCGTCTAGGCTTAATTTCATGGGGTTATATACAGCTGAGATTTTTTTAGGTTTGGACTGACCTGATGAAGCGGGACATGAGTAGCCCATGAAACGCATTGTGTTTTTATATTTCTGTAGTGTTTAATTTCAATAGCAATAAAACTGACACATATTAGGAATGATTTCCAGTGTCAAGTTTTTCTTATTGCACTTTTAAAGTGAATATGTTTTTCTTATTATACTTTTAAAGCGAATGGGCTGAATTATCTTTAGTATAGCGCTTCTGAAAGCTTTATTGGTGATCGTGGGTGTGATCACATTTTCATTGCGAATACCGGAATCTTTTGGATCCCGCATATTGGGAAGCTTGAAGCAGGTCCTTCTTATATCCCTATAGAGGATTAATATCCTATGCCTAAGTATGAGCTGTACCATTTTTCCATTTTTTAGTACAGCTCTGTCAGGTGAGCACAACATAGTGTTAGGGCTTGTTCACATGACGTTTTCGGATACGTTTTTGGATCCAACAGGCAGGTGCGTGTTTGAATGTGTGTTGGCTGCAGAAGGATCACACACTATCATTTTAAACAGGCCTCCTGCAGAGTCTTTCGGACCAAGAACTGACATGTCAATTCTTGGAACGGATCCGAAAGACGTAGTGAGACAGGTATCAGAGATCACTTGTGTGAACGCCGATGCGTATTTCAAGTCAAAAGCAAGGTAAATCACACTGCTATTTATTAGATGCGTGTTTGGGTCCATTTGGGATCCGACAGACGGATCCAAACACCCAGCTGAAAGCGTATGTAAACACGGAGTAAAACACGCCATGTGACCATACCCTTACATATTGGTTTATATTCCTGCAGTTACACACATTCCGCGCTTCTTCTCTCTTTTTTATGCTTAGGCTACAGTATTTTATGAAAATGCTTTTGTGACCGATGCAGACACCGTATCCTTTCAGTAAATTGGGAAACAACAGTCCAATTTGGACTACATTTGGCCTGTCGATCTCCATAGCTCTGTCAAAACCCCAGGATAAATTGTTTGCAGTATCCTGACGGATATCATAAACGGGGGAACTGAGTTCAGTGATAACTAGGAACTCTGGTGAAATTGGTGAAAAATACAGGATGCAAGCAATTTAATAACAAAAAGCACTGTTATTTCTCTTGTACACACATGGCTGATTCTGAAAAGTAACCAGAACAACGGATTCTCTTTAACTAGTACAAAACCGTCATGCAAGCACCATATGGCACTTAGCATGCCTATCACTCCATAGCACGCAGCTCAATCATACAAGGTATTTATGAAAATCAATAGATGTGCCATTAAGATAGCAAACACCGAGAGGATGTAAGACATCTTTTGCTGTGATTTTGCAGTAGCATTAACAGTCATAACCCATAAAATCTATTAGTCCAGGGAAAGGTACAATAATCGTTACTGCTTGGCATTGCACAACACAATAGCTGTATAACCCCAAACTTATAAGGAGTTCTATATTTTATACCATTCAGTTTATGCCTGTTCATTTCTGTCACCCATGTAGTCACTGGACTAAGTGTTTTTTTCCACAAGACCAATAAGGTCACTGATTGACCATAGCGTCATTATAAATCTATAGGCAAATCATCACTGCAGCAAAGTAAACAAACCCATGGGGGCAGCAATGGTGCTGGAAGCAGCAGGGGATTTCATTGGTGAATGTAGACTCTTTTTATTTTAACATATTTGCAAGCTATGGAGACTTTTTTTTTTAAATAACTCAGACAATGCGTCTAAGCTACATAGCATAGGTGCACCCAAACCAAAGGGTTCAAGTAACAGAGGAAGACATGCTTTACCATGAACTTTTTTATGTCAAGCCACTAACCATCTGCTGGATTGGAGTATGCCTACTGGTACACTGAATCCCTACTGAGGGGCACTTGGTCCTGCTGCTCTATAGAAACTGTATGAGAATAGTATAGAAATGGTTGACTGGTGTTCCTTCCAAACCTCTTCTCGTTGTAGTGGAGTGACTAGGTGATGTAGGTCTCCTTTTTTAGCAATACATCAGTTGGACCTCAAAGATATAAAATGTACCAGCTACTCAGAAGTGATGTGATGGATGTGGCTGAAATACCGCTTTAATCTAAAGTAGTAACATATGGGGGCTACAACACTTTGGTTGTACTTGGAACTGCTATTGGCATACTCCACCACCTCTCCGTTCCGTGCAGCTGTGGCCCAAGTGAGGACAAGGTGGTAAGGGGTCCCCCATTCTTAAGATAGATGCAGGTCCCAGGCATAGGAACCACGCCTATCAGAAATTTGTGGCCCATTCTGTCAATATGCAATATGTGTTTGAAATGTGAATTTAAATATGGACATCAAAGGTCCATTTATTAGCTAGAATGAGGGGCTATTACAAAGAGACTTTCTTATTCGGGCAGACTTAGCCTATTCATATATTCATTTGTTGACATGTACATAATACTTCATGTCCCCTGTAATGGCCATTGTGGGGGAAATGTTTGGCTAGCCTAGGCTGGTTTAATTAAAAAAACAAAAAAGGGATTCTAGATTAGATCTCCCCGTTAGGCCAGGGTCCCATTAGGCCAATGGTCACACAATTTTCAGTTTCTCCTTGTAAACTTGTGTGGGCATTAGTGGCCACAGTTTTGTTGTCACCAAGGTTAACTGGAAGCGGCAGTTCACTCTCTAGACATTAAGGGAATGTTCACACGGCTTAATTGTGGGGCGAACAGTACGGCCCGCAATTACGCCGGGTCTTCGGGAGTCGCACTGATCAGCGTGTACTCCCGCGACGTGGGGGGCCGGCAGCATTGCTTCGCGCCGCGAATAAATGGCATTGACATGTCAATTATCTCCCCGTGCATATAATACGATCGTATTGTACGCCCGGGGAGAGGTGGCGTAATCCATAGTTCTCCATGAGAACTGTGGATTAACATAATGATTGGGGCGCATTTCGCTCATGTTAGAGCGCAGTACGCTCGCAATATGTGGCGAAATGCATCCCAAAATAAGCCGTGTGAACATACCCTAAGGGTGACATGTATGAACGGGGCTGCGCCAGATATCTGGCACAGTCCCGTTCATACAGTTTGAGAGGCGGGCGCACAAGAACCGTAGCGAAGCATTCTAGCCTATTATTAGGTGCATAAAATTTGGTGTGTTAATGCCAAATTTTATGTTGCCCTAAGGGTAATTTCGGCGCACATTTTGCCGCGTATTTGCGCTCTAATACGGGCGAGATACGAGCCGAAATCACGGTAATCCATAGTTCTCTTTGAGATTACGCCTCCTCTCCCCGCTCATACAATATGATCATATTGTACACGCAGGGCGATAAGTGACTTGTCAATTATTCATGGCGAATACGCGCCGCAAGTAATGCATTTCTATGAGCTGCCCCCCCCCCCCCCGCACCTCAGTGGTATGTGATGATCAGCACGAGCTCTCAAGACACACAATGTATTGCGGCGTGTACCGTACGTGCCGCAATACATCGTGTGAACATAGCCTAAGTGCTGTTAAAACAGAGAAGAAATAAGAACCTGAGAATAGCTGAGATTGCGTTTAGTTGCCACCAAGAAAGTGTACCGGTAACCTGACGGAAAAAGATGCCAAGTTATTGGACCCAGCAGACAAAGACCCTAACAGGGGCAGGTGAGGAAGGTCCATGGATCGTTGACGTGTGGCCGCAGAGAGAGACTCACGTCCCACATGCACAATGTCAAAGACCATGCCATTAACATCATCCTCCATCCTGGAGACCAGATAGAGAAGAGATTGTTCTGTATTACATGTTAACCTTGATCCAAGATTAGGATTTGATGCTCACTGATTTGTCATTAAAGAGTCCAAGTTACCCCAGTTGTATTTTGACGCCTTTCTGCATTGGACAGTACATGTGGCTGCCGCCCTGTGGGGTCTAGGCCTTAAAAGATAGTAATGTGGTATTAATGAAATAACAGTATCGACCTTGCGCACTATGAAACTACTCTCCTGGACCTGCGCACTATGAAACTACCCTCCTGGACCTGCGCACTATGAAACTACCCTCCTGGACCTGCGCACTATGAAACTACCCTCCTGGACCTGCGCACTATGAAACTACCCTCCTGGACCTGCGAACTATGAAACTACCCTCCTAGACCTGCGCACTATGAAACTACCCTCCTGGACCTGCGCACTATGAAACTACCCTCCTGGACCTGCGCACTATGAAACTACCCTCCTGGACCTGCGCACTATGAAACTACCCTCCTGGACCTGTGTACTATGAAACTACCCTCCTGGACCTGCGCACTATGAAACTACCCTCCTGGACGTGGGCACTATGAAACTACACTCCTGTACCTGCGAACTATGTAACTACCCTCCTCGACCTGCGCACTATGAAACTACCCTCCTGGACCTGCGCACTATGAAACTACCCTCCTGGACCTGGGCACTATGAAACTACCCTCCTGAACCTGGGAACTATGAAGCTACCCTTCTGGACCTGGGCACTATGAAACTACCCTCCTGGACCTGCGCTCTAGTACACTACCCTCCTGGACCTGGGCACTATGAAACTACCATCCTGGACCTGGGCACTATGAAACTACCCTCCTGGATCTGGGCACTATGAAACTACCCTTCTGGACCTGGGCACTATGAAACTACCCTTCTGGACCTGCGCACTATGAAACTACCCTCCTGGACCTGCGCACTATGAAACTACCCTCATGGACCTGGGCACTATGAAACTACCCTCCTGGACCTGCGCACTATGAAACACCCTCCTGGACCTGGGCACTATGAAACTACCCTCCTGGACCAGCGCACTATGAAACTACCCTCCTGGACCTGCGAACTATGAAACTACCCTCCTGGACCTGCGAACTATGAAACTACCCTCCTGGACCTGCGCACTATGAAACTACCCTCCTGGACCTGCGCACTATGAAACTACCCTCCTAGACCTACACACTATGAAACTACCCTCCTCGACCTGCGCACTATGAAACTACCCTCCTGGACTTGGGCACTATGAAACTACCCTCCTGGACTTGGGCACTATGAAACTACCCTCCTGGACCTGCGAACTATGAAACTACCCTCCTGGACCTGCACACTATGAAACTACCCTCCTGGACCTGCACACTATGAAACTACCCTCCTGGACTTGGGCACTATGAAACTACCCTCCTGGACCTGCGCACTATGAAACAACCCTCCTTGTCCTGCGCACTATGAAACAACCCTCCTGGACCGGGGGACTATGAAACTACCCTCCTGGACCTGCGCACTATGAAACTATCCTTCTGGACCTGCGCACTATGAAACTACCCTCCTGGACCTGCGCACTATGAAACTACCCTCCTGGACCTGGGCACTATGAAACTACCCTCCTGGACCTGCGCACTATGAAACTACCCTCCTGGACCTGCGCACTATGAAACTACCCTCCTGGACCTGCGCACTATGAAACTACCCTCCTGGACCTGGGCACTATGAAACTACCCTCCTGGACCTGGGCACTATGAAACTACCCTCGTGGACCTGCGCACTATGAAACTACCCTCCTGGACCTGAGCACTATGAAACTACCCTCCTGGACCTGTGTACTATGAAACTACCCTCCTGGACCTGCGCACTATGAAACTACCCTCCTGGACCTGCGCACTATGAAACTACCCTCCTGGACCAGCGCACTATGAAACTACCCTCCTGGACCTGCGCACTATGAAACTACCCTCCTGGACCTGCGCACTATGTAACTACCCTCCTGGACCTGCGAACTATGAAACTACCCTCCTGGACCTGCGAACTATGTAACTACCCTCCTAGACCTGCGCACTATGAAACTACCCTCCTAGACCTGCGCACTATGAAACTACCCTTCTGGACCTGCGCACTATGAAACTACCCTCCTCGACCTGCCCACTATGAAACTACCCTACTCGACCTGCGCACTATGAATCTACCGTCCTAGACCTGCGCACTATGAAACTACTCTCCTAGACCTGCGCACTATGAAACTACCCTTCTGGACCTGGGCACTATGAAACTACCCTCCTAGACCTGCGCACTATGAAACTACCCTTCTGGACCTGGGCACTATGAAACTACCCTCCTGGACCTGGGCACTATGAAACTACCCTCCTGGACCTGCACACTATGAAACTACCCTTCTGGACCTGCGCACTATGAAACTACCCTCCTAGACCTGCGCACTATGAAACTACCCTTCTGGACCTGCGCACTATGAAACTACCCTTCTGGACCTGGGCACTATGAAACTACCCTTCTGGACCTGGGCACTATGAAACTACCCTCCTGGACCTGCGCACTATGAAACTACCCTCCTGGACCTGCGCACTATGAAACTACCCTCCTGGACCTGGGCACTATGAAACTACCCTCCTGGACCTGCGCACTATGAAACTACCCTCCTAGACCTTGCGCACTATGAAATACCCTCTGGACCTGCACACTATGAAACTACCCTCCTGGACCTGGGCACTATCAACTACCCTCCTGGACCTGCGCACTATGAAACTACCCTCCTGGACCTGGGCACTATGAAACTACCCTCCTGGACCTGCGCACTATGAAACTACCCTCCTGGACCTGCGCACTATGAAACTACCCTCCTGGACCTGGGCACTATGAAACTACCCTCCTGGACCTGGGCACTATGAAACTACCCTCCTGGACCTGCACACTATGAAACTACCCTCCTGGACCTGGGCACTATGAAACTACCCTCCTGGACCTGGGCACTATGCAATATCTTTTTGCACCATATTATTTGACATGCAGATTGCAATGGTAGCAAAGCCTATTTTTAAGAGCCAAACAATAGTTTTAGGAGGATCTGCAATTCCCGAAGAGTCTTTGAATGAAGTCTGCTCTTTACACAGCTTAATTAAATGCCTCTGAGAATCTCTGCCTGACCCATGCTCCATTTACACAAGCAGCGTGGCTGAAAGTCCTGTTCTTAAAATACATTGCTTCAAATTAAGACTCTTCAACCTCAGCTTTCCAGATTCAGAGCACATTATCTTTTCACAGTATCATGAAACCTAACAGCTGAGATGACAAGTCCCTGGATCTATTATATTCAAACATACATAAAACACGTCATAAAAGAGAAAATGCATTTTTCTTCATTTCAGATCCCACTGCTCTGTTTGCAGGATAATGCCATAGCATTTCTTGTACTAAATTAATTTTCCAAACATTAAATTGGGACACATATGGTGAGGGAAGCGAAATTCAATAACAATAATGTATTTATATGAGCAAGGGTCTAGATAACTGGGTATTTATAAAGAGCTATAAACCTAAGCAACAAAATAGTGTAATATACTGCAATTTCAACACAAGATTAAAACATAAACCTAAAAAAACACATACAAGCCTGTTATATATCCCTGTTTTATACACAGCCATATCAAAGTGCTAATATTTCTCATCAGGTCAAGACATGAAGAATAAGATGGAGATCAACTCAACTTTAAAGGGGTTGTCTCACTACAAGGATTGTTTTTATGTTAAAGATCTTGCAAAAACAAGTCACTTCTCAATATGTGTCTGTTACCAGTCTCCTACCTATTCTGAGATATCCCCTCTTGTATGGACTGCATCAGCTCCTCAGGTCACTATAGTAACAGACCTGTTTGCTCTCTCATGACAGGATGCCAGCACTGGTCGCTATAGCTACAGACCTGGTGTCCTCAGTAGCTCATCACTGCAGACCAGTAGTAGCCAGTAGAAGCCAGAAAATTCAAAAATGAAACAGAGAAAACAAGACTGAGATATGATGAATTGATGTAATGAAACAACCCCTTTAACTGTGTTTTATTTTAGCTAAATTTTGAGTATATTTCTTTTGATAAACCTCATTCAATGATGTGTCTGCACCCAGACATTATGAAAGGGCAATGGAAAAGGGTTGTTGAATTTTTTAAAATGGGTTTGCTTTTCTGATTTTTTTTTACCCACATTGGGCCACTGTATGAAACTGTTGGTCTAAAAAAATTTTGGTTGCCCAAACGCCCAATCGAGGCCCCTTTCATTTTTCCAGGCCCCCATAGAAAAGAAAGGGGAGCTCTGTTTGGGGTTGCTATGGGAAAACAAAGTGGTTTTAACCTAGACATTTCAAACATGTGGCCATTAAATCATTTTAGCGTTAGAAAAAAGCAGGTTTTTTGAAAAACAAAAAATATATCCCCGTTGAATTGCATCAACGAAAACATGGGCTAAAAGTAACTTCAGGTCTACCCCCGACAAAAAAAACCCCCGTCAAAACCAAACCCAAAACACCCATTTTTAAATTTTGAGTTTTTTAAAAAATTTTTGTCCAAAACCAGCGGGGTTTTGAAAGTTGTTTGGTGGTTTTTTTTTTTTTTTGGGGTGTTTGGTATCTACACAAATCCAACGGTTTTGACATTTGGGGACCCCCGGTTTTTGGAGGGTTTTGAAAAAAAACAGGTGTCTCAAAGTTAAAGTAAAAAAAAAAAAAATTTAAAAGTGTAAAAATTTTTTAAAAAGTATTAAAGGTTCAAATCACCTTCTTTCGAAAATAAAAAAATAAAATAATAAAAAATTACACTTTTGGGTATCGCCGACCCAAAAATTGTCTTTAAAATAAAATCATTGACCCCTACCGAACACTAACAGAAAAAAAAATTTTCCAAAACCCAAAAATTTTTTGTCTTTTCAGTCTAAAAAATTGGAATAAAAGTGATCAAAAAGTTGCAGTTTTCCCCAAAAATGAGAATAAAAGAAACTTTCCCCAAAAAAAATCCCCCTAGCCCGAGGTGTTAGTACAAAAAAGTTATTGTCCACAAAATCCCCGGGCGAAAATTTAAAAACTAAAATTGTTTGGAAATTTTTTTTACGGTACAAAACATAACGGAAACCCTCATTTTTGGTATTGGGGACTGGTATCAACCCTGTAGAAAACAGATAAAAAATAAATTTACGAAAATGACGCCTTAACAAAAAAACCCCTCCAAACAGGGCACAAGTAATTTTTTTACATTTTGCTCATTAAATTTTTTTGGGGTTTCCAGAAAATTTTCAAAGTATATGAAAAACACCACTGAAATACTTTTGGGCCCTGAAAAAAAAGCCCTTGTGTCGGGGGTCCCCCCCCTTTTTCACGGGGGATTTTGCGTTAAAAAAAGGGCCCAAAATCCGTGGAAATAAGGGTGCAGGTAACAAAACCCTTATACACCCACCTATCTTAAAAGGGGTTTTGCCACGAAGTAAAATTGAGGGGGAAGCTTGCAAAAGAAGTACAAACTTTTCCCATTCTTATTATTAAAAATTCTGCCCGTTTTTGTTTTACTCTCCTTTTGTGATCCATTGTTTAAGCTTTCTCCAGGGGGTAACACCAGGGTAGAGCTCCTGCTTGGGTTGCCCTGTAGACATCACCCTCCCTTTTTGGCAGTATTTAGTGCATCATTTTCTCTTTTTGTTTCCTTGTATTAACAAACAGTCAAATAAATAAAAAAGAAACCTCAATGATGTAGTGCTTTATAAAGAGAAAAAAAAAACACGGGTTTGGTTCTGCGGGGGATTAAAAACCTAGGCCCCTTGTGGGGAGGCAAAAATTTTGCTTCTCAGTATCACAGTTCATACATAAACAGTCTTTTTTTGATAGAGAGGGAAAAGCATGGTGAGTCGTCCCTTGGGTCACATGATAGCAATTCAACAAATCACCATCCCCCCTTCTGAGCAACCCGAGGTATAAAAAGGGGCTCGTCCCAAAACCTTTTTAAGGGTCGTTTTTGTGGAAGGTGAACCCAACCCCCCGTCCAAGTCTTTTGCGGCCCTAACGGTATTCCCCGAATTGCCCTGTATTGCTTGTCTTCCAAAAACCCCTTGGAGTTTCCCCCACCCCTGTGAAGCAAACCCTCCCCCAGCAATGCTGCCACCCCCCAGGGCCCCCGTGGGAAGGGGTGTTTTAGGGGATGTGCAGGTTTTCTCCACAATAGATTTGGTTTTTGGCTCATTGACCGGTCCTTCCCCCAAATGCTTGCTGTGTCCCATTTACATTTTAAATAATTTTGCTTTTTTTGATGAAAAAAAAGAATTTTATACTCCCAAAACGGCAAAAAATTTGGCCCTGTCACAGATCGTAAGTTTTTTCTTTAAGAAGCCCCCCTATTGCACTCATTAACGTTTTAATTGCCCCTTTCAAACTTTTTTTCCCTGTGTAAAAAGACCCCTTTCATCAAAGGCAACAATTGTTGGCAAAATATTAGACAAGGGAAAAAAACAAGAGCGTCAACCTTCCTCGGTCTGGGGAGCCCCCACAAGATCCACCTTTTGGGTTTTAAATATGTTTGGCCCCCTTCACACCCACTTATTTGCCCCACGGATTTTGGGGCCGTATTTCCCCCCAGATTTGCGTTCAATACGGGCCAAACCCTCGGAGTCATTCGGTAATCCACTGTCTCATAGAAACAGTGGATTCCCCCTTTTGCTCCCCCCCGCTCGGGGGAAACCGCCGGGGGGGAGAAAGTGACATCACATTTCCGGGGCTGGCCGTGGGTAATGCAAGTCTTTGGGGCCCGGGGGGCAGCCCTCCCCCCCGCCCCCCCACCCTTTTCCCCCCGGATTTGCGAGCGCAAACCCGGGTGCAAATAGGGGTTAAAAGGTGTAACAGGCCCTTTTTGGAAAGGTAGGAAACAGCACAGAATACAGGATGACCCCGGTAATGACTAATTTAGCTGGGATCACAGCATGGAGGTGGAAACATCATCGGCTAGGGGTGTTTTTTTTCGCAAATGGAAATTACAAGCAAACCCTTGAAAGAGAGGAATTGGGACCAGTATTGCGAGTTTTTTGGCCCCTTCCTCAGTAAAAGCATTTTGGGTGGTGGCTGGGATTTCCATATGACAATAACCAAAAATAACCGGGCAAATAAGGAGTGGTCCCCTGAAGCATTTCAAGGTCCCCGAGTGGCTTGTCCCTTCCCCGAACCCGAAAACCCCTCGAAATTTGGGGGAGCGAAACTCAATGTGCCCAGCGACAGCCAAGAAACCCAAAGATTGGAGAAAGTCTGGGGGGAAAAGATTTTAAAATCCTCGAGTGTGTGGATTCAGGGCTGGAGTTGGTAAAGTCACCCTGATTTGAAAAGTTTTTCAGAGCACTCCTTGTTGCCTGGCTTGTGTTTTGGGTCTTTTCCTGCAGAAGAAAGCCCCCGACCCCTCCCAAAGCTCTTACTGAAGGAAAGGTTATTGGCCCCAAAAATTTACATACATAGCCCCATCATAACCCTTCAATAATGCGTTGTTTGTCCCCCTTTTTCAGAAAATCACCCCAAAGTTTTATGTTTCCCCCCAAATTTATGGTTGGGCTAATTTGGGGTTGTACTTCCTTTTTCTTCAAAAATGGCAATGGGTTGATACCAAAAAAAGTTCTATTTTTGGTCTCAATCTGCCCACATGATTTTTTCCCCCAATGGATCTTTTCAATGGTTTGGGGGAGTTTTAAAAGGGGCCTGGCCCTTGCCCCTTTGTGAGCAGGGGGCCCTTTCCATCCTGGGATTTTTAATCCAGACAGGTAGTGTGTTACAAGGTTTATGTTCACAGGGTTTTTAAATTTTGGGGTGTCTGCAAATAGTCTCGAAATACTTTTAAAAAAAATGAACAATTAGATTAGCATTGTTTCCCAAAATTTAAAATTTGCCCGCTTCCCCCAACTTTGTGACACGTTTTTGAAACGAAATTTAAACCGGGGTTCCCACAAATACGCCCCGAAAATAACCCTTTTTGAACATAGCCTTCAGAATTTTGAGACTGGGGTTTCCAGCCCCTATTAAAGGAAATTTGCCGGGTATCCCATGTGTTTTTTGGCTGTTTCCCTGCCCTTTATCAGAAAAACCTTTAATCCATAAAGGAAGATCTTGCAGGGAAAAGCCCAACGAGGAAGACTAAACAGTCATCTTGTTTTTTCCTTTTCAAATTTAATGGGTAACCTTCTCACCAAAACTGCTTGTTATTGTCCTGTGTCCACCCCAGCCTTGTGCAGGTTTTTAAAAATTTTGTCCCGGGGTTAGACAGCTCTTTGAAACTTGGCCAAAGGGAGAGGTTGGTTTGTGATTGATTGTGTGGACGGGTTCCCGGGCTGTGGGTCGGAGTCGGGGGGAGTGGGAAAATTGGTGCCCTATTTTGCGGATTGGAGTCGTCATAAAAGGGAAACCAAATTTCCCAAAAAATATATAAAAAAGTTGGTCCAGTTATTCGATTGCAGTGAAAAAGAGAAAGGTTTTGGGTTTCCCCCCAGTGTTACGGCTCCATACCCTTCCCCAACCTTTTCATATGAGGAGTGTAATTGTTGCAGGGGAGCGGCAAAAGCACTCCCCCGGGGGGAAAATTTTCCGCTTCCATGGCAAAAAAATTTTTCCAAGCAAAATTTTTTCACCTGTTTTCCCAAAGAAGAGAAGGGGTTTAACCCATTTAAAAAAGGACTGTGGCGAGGGTTTCCCTTTTTTACCGAAATTTTTAAAGAGATGTTCCCCCTGTGGTCACCGTTTTTGGCCCCAACCCAAATTTGGGGGTAGAGGGGCCGTTCTCTACCCCTGGAAAAAAATTTGAGATCAAAATTTTGGGTCATGTTTTAAGGGATGTGAGGGATGCAATACTTTTTTTCCGGGAAAAATTCGGAGACCCCACAAATTTTTTTCTGCAGTTTTTTTGCAGTTTTAAAATTTTTTTTTGGTTTTCAAAAGGGTTCTTACCCAATAAATATTTTTTTAACACTTGAAAAAAGGGAAAAATTTTTAACAATGTTTTAAAACCCTTTGGGGACTTTCGGGTGCCTTATTTCACCCCCACTACAGCTTTTTAAATTTTGGCAAATTGAATTTTAAATATACAGTCATCTTACCAAATTTTTAATACATAAATTTGATTTGAAAAGTTTTTGGCATCTGTTTAGTTCGCTATTTTTCCCTGTAAAGCTTTTTGCCCCCTGTTTTGCCCCTTTAAAAATAAAAGTTTTTAAATTTTTTAAATTTTTTTGTTTTGGGAAATCCCCCTTTTTTGGGTTTTCAATACTCCCTAAATTCCTTCTGGGCTCTGAATCAGATTCAAGCATATCTTCCCCCAAAATTGATCCCGGGTCTCTTTACTTTTTCCCCAAGTTGGTCAGATTTGGCCCTTGGCTAAAAATACAGTTTTTTCTTAAACTCAAACTCAAAATTTTCCAAAAATGAAAAAAATTATCCCCCTTAGTTTACAAAAATTTCCCCCCTTTTTTGGGTTTAAAAAAAACCCCCGGCACGGAAAGGGAAAAGGGGTAACAAACACCTGATGTTACCTTTTTTACTACAGAAAAGTTATCATTTATAAAAAATTGCCCTCACAAAACCAAGGCTTTCAGCCTCCTAAATGGGGCCCCGGAAACCATTTGGTTTTTTGAATTAAAGGGGTTGCTTCTTGCCCCTTCCCCTTCTTTTTCCTTTCCCCCCCTTCCCCCTCCCCCAGCACACAAAAGCTCCCTCCTCTGACTGCAGTAACTTCTATAAAAACAGGGGGGGGGCGAGGGGGTTTTGAGCCAGATTTTTAACCCTGTGGGGGGCCTTTTTAGATCGTGCTCACCTGCGGACCCTATTTAATTTCAAAATGTTTGGGCCGCGGCTTTTGGGTTGCCCCCTTAAAAAAAAGGGGTTCAGGAATAGCGGGAAAGGGGGCTGACTATGTTTGGTTTAAGGGAAAGCCCGAGGTTCTTTAAAACCCCGGTTTTCCAAGTAAAAGAGCGGGGGGGTTGAAAAGGGTTTTCCATACCCCCGCTTAGCTTTACAAATTTCCTTTTGGGGCCCACTAAAGCAAAAAAACAAAACAAACCCTTTTCAAAAAACAGACCCCAGGGCAGCTGTAAAGTGGTTACAAATCACGTGTGTCCCAAATACAGCAGCCCAAAGGGGGGAAGGAATATAAACCCGTTAAAACATGCCCCCCTGCCCCTTCTGTTCTTTTAAGTTTGTAAAAAGCCCCAAACAGAAACACCCATGATATATAGAACAAAACTTCACTTTAACCACTTCATACTAACCCAACCCACCCCACTCCTCGCTCCCCCTCAATCGGTAGAGAGCAGGAGGGAGCAGGCAAACACAGGGTTAATCCGGGCCCACCCCGCTACACAGACAAAAGAAGCCAAGAGCCCTCCCCCCCCCTACAAAACACCCAAAAGTGGCCTTTACTGGGGGGGAGGGGCTCTGGTCAGGCCCCTGAAAAGAAAAGCAAAAATTACCCACCACTGGCACCCAATTGAGATAAAAATCAACAGGTCAGGGCCCAAAGTGATTTGAGGAGCTGATGCACCCCCTTACTCCCGGGGAAAACTCAAAATAAAGTAGGAAAATTTGAAATGAAAAATATAGAAAAGTGCTTTTTTTTTTAAAGTTTTTTAATTTTAAAAAACCCAATCATTTTTCAAAAAACCCCCTTTTTAAAACATGCGCCCAATGTATGAGGGAGTCGGGGGCCCGGACCCGGCCCTTTTGGGGAAAATTTTGAGGGTCAATTTCGGGCTTAGCTTGGATTTCCACAGGGGGAAGGGTTTTGTAAGGGTTTAAAAAAATTGCAAAAAAATTAAGGAAAAGAGGCAGTCTTAGGGGGGCCCTTTTTAAGGAAAAACTAAAAGATCTTGAGAGCCGAATTCTTTTTGGGTTTTGGAAAGGGTAAAAAAATATTTAAATTCATGCAATAAAATTTTAAAAAAAATTTTTTTTTTTTTTTAAGATTTCTCCACATTTGGGAAGCTTTCCTTTGATAACATTACGGGCCCAACCCCTTTTTTGTGGGGGAGAAAACTTGAAAAAATCGCAGTGTACCAAATAATTAATCGCCCCTGTACAATATATTTTAGCTTATATTTCACAAATTAGATTTTCTTCACGTAAAAAACTACATTTTTATTTCCTACCCACCCATCTTAAAATTTTCCCCTCTATTTTTTTTTGACTTTAAAATCAACTTTCCTGGTTGACCTATGAAGTTATGGGCTTCCCGTTGCCTCTTGACCCACACTCTACTTGCATTACTATCAGAAAAAGCTTTCAGGTACTTCCTAAAGAGTTCATCTTCACTGCCATGAAATTGTGTCTTTTCATCTAAGCCACAGCCTGAATATAATGGTTAAAGCTTGTGAACTATCTCCATGCAGACAAGTATCTTTCTTATAAGTAGGAGTAAGGTCAAGGGCTTTGAATAAAAGTAAATGGCTTAACACCCCCTTTCCACTGTCAAATGCCAAACTACCTGATGACCTGCTGACCTAAGGGGCACCGCTATATAGGGTGCAGTAGTAGCAACCGCACCACCAGGTACTTGTATATGAGGGAGTCTAAAGGACCATGAAATACATACAATGTCATTACCATTACAAATAGCACATTGCAGACAGGCGGCCTATTTCGGATTTTGGGGACCAGGAGCTTAAAGTTGTCATTCATTCTTTGATTTCTTTTTCACTCCTCATTTGGATATACAGTATTTCATATGTTCTACAAGCATCTCCCACATAAAGAATAAGGAGTATTCAAGATTTCTTTTTTTGGGTTGAGGGGATTTAGTAAATTTTAGTCTTCTGCGCAGAAATTTACCATGTGGAAATTGACCTCCCACACATGTATTTTAATCCACAGGATGTTAATTGTTAACGAGAATTAACTGGGGATGTTACCCCATTGAGTTAAATAGACTAAAATACACACCAAAATCTGATTACGATCTGTTGCCGATTTTTACATGCATATTTACCTGTGGATTTATTGTGGAAAATTTCCGCAGTCAATCCCTTCTGTGTACTTTTACCCTAATGGGACAGTGCTGCAGTACCTTATATCACCCCTACCCATACAAGCACATATAAACATTGAAGAGGTGGTTGCACTTACAGGAGCACCACGGCCTGTTCAATCAGCTGATCGGCAGGTCACCTGGAGTTAGATGCCCAGCAATCTAATATTGGTAGCCGATGGATAAGCCATTCATTTTATATGGGTGGATAACCCATTTGACCGTATGACGTTCCTCCTATGCTCACCCTGGACCCTGGTGGTGGCCTACACTGTACTAAAGAGGTTTAAAGGGGTTTTGTCACTAAGTTAAATTGACGTGGGAAGTTTGTAAATTAAATAATAAACATTTTCACCATTCATCATTATTAAAAATTCTGCACGTTTTGTTTTATCAGCTCCTTTAGTTATCCATTGTTTACAACACATATCCAGGAGATAAAACCAGGGCTGAGAGCTCCACAGTCCTGGTCAGACATCTCAGACATACCTTTTCCTCTCAGCAGCTACTGAGTGTTCAACCCCGGGTGCTGTCATTCTACTCCTGTCCTCTGTAAACACTTAGTAATCACATAAAAACTGCTGAGCGAGTGTTCAACCCCATGTGCGTCATTCTGCTCCCGTCCCTTTGGGCTAGTTAGTAAAAGTCAAAAAATGC
>JAODAL010026553.1:0-56584 GCA_025379985.1 Phyllomedusa bahiana | reverse complement strand
AGGCAACGAAAGAACTTGCGGTAATCCGCAGTTTAATTGCAGCGCAGTTAAAACTGCACCAAAACCAACCCGTGTAAAAGCCCCCTTTGGGTGCTTTCACACACAGCTGTGTTTTTGGTGCATTAATTGCTGTGTCTTTCTGCACAAAAAATGCACCTGTGTTATGATGCGTTTTTTGTGCAGAAAGACACAGCAATTAATGCTGTACATTCCTACACAAAAAACGCATCAAAAATGCACCCAAAAAAAAAAAAAAACGCAGTGTGACAGCACCCTTACAGGCAACCCCTTTCAAAATGTAGGTGCTGTGGCAATCAGCTAATAGGCATGGGTCCCACTCCAAGCAAACAGTTGGCTTCACAGAAGGAATGCCACAACGAAACAGGCAGCAGCTTCTGCAGGGGAAATGAAGTATTAGATGACAGGCTTTAAAATGAATATCTATCAACGTAATGCAAGGTCGTCTCAAGTCCACCAGAACATGAGGCAATTGTACAGTTGGAACTTCTCTCTGTGGCATCCATATGGCCTAAAAAAAACCTTATAGGCCAGGATTATATTCATTACTATTATGAATATCCTTCTTATACTGTATGTGACTTAAGGGAATAAACCATTCTGTGTGTGCCTTCTCATATACAGTGACCCTCAAGTTACAACGGCCTCAGGATACAATATTTTTATCAGCGAAAGAACAGGGGAGGAGAGACACAGAAACAGCGCACACTAGTGCAATAAGAGTGATCTTAATGGTAAAAACAAAATGTTAGTATAAAACTAACCTTTGGGAGTTGTGCTGAGGCACAACACTCCCTAGAGCTTTAGATGATTTGGAGCCAGAAACTAGGTCCTTTGGAGTCCACTGCAGTAGGTCCCGGTAATGCTTTCTCCCAGCCAGGAGATAGCAGTAGGATACTGTATGGATTAGGTTTGTCTCACCAGACACCTCTTGTATTTTTAACAAGATCGAATCAACGCTGGACTACTGACATTAGAAGTAAAAGTTTGTTTATTTACATCTAAAAGAAGGAAGACGCGTTTCATGCTATAATGCACTTCCTCTGGTTCCATGTTAAACAGACAGGAATAAGCCGCTTAACCCTTTAAAGGGGTTGTCTCACTACGAAGATTATAGTTGAAAATGTGGGGACCAAAAATCTAAGGATCTACGTCCTTGGTTACTATTGGTAAAGTGCTATGGTTTTAGAGAACGGGCTGGTTTACATGTGCTTAACAACGGTGTTTGTTTACTGGTCAGGGAAGCATTCTGTCCTGCCCAGGTCGTGCACATGCAAAGGAAAGGCAATTAAGAGGAGGGGCAGGGATATGTGTATTGGCAGGCAAGGAGGAGAAGCTGTGATGAGGATACAATACTCACACCCCCCCTGCCTGTCCTATCACTGTTTCTCCTACTTGCCTGCCAATACACACATCCCTGCCCCTCCTCTTCACTGCCTTTCCTTTGCATGTGCACGACCTGGGGCAGGACAGAATACTTCCCTGACCAGTAAACAACACCATTGCTAAGCACATGTAAACCAGCCCGTTCTCTAAAACCGTAGCACTTTGCCAATAGCAACCAAGGACGTACATCCTTAGATTTTTGGTCCCCACATTTTAAACTATGATCTTCATAGTGAGACAACCCCTTTAAGGTCTAAGCCTGTTTTGGACTTAAGGACCAAGCCCTTTTTTTCGAATCTGACATGTGCCACTCTATCTGTGAACAACTTTTTAACACTTTTACCTATCCATGTGATTCAGAGACTGTTTTCTCGTGACACATTGTGCTTTAATTTAGCAATTAATTTTGGTCGATAAAATCCTTGTTTAGGTGTGAAAAATATAGAAATATTGTGAAAATTTGGAAAAATTTGCCATTTTCAAAGTTTAAAAATTTCTGTGTGCAAGACACATAGTCACACCACACAAAATAGTAAATAATGAACATATACCATATGTCTACTTTGTGTTGGCATGATTTTTTTAAACATCCTATTATTTTTTTTTAAGACATTTGGGGGCTTTAAAATTTAGTAGCAAATTTTTCAATTTTCAAGAAAATTTGCAGACCATATTTTATTGGGAACCAGGCCACTTCTGATGTGGTTTTTAGGGGCTTGCATGTTAGAAACCCCCATAAATGACTGAATTTCAGAAACTAAACACCTTAACATAGTCAAAACAGCATTTAGGAAGTTTATTAACCCTTTAGATATTTCGCAGAAATTAATGAAAAGTGAAATTTCAAAATTTTAACTTTTTTGCAGATTTCCGATTTTTTGTTCATTATTCATTGGAACCCCATAGATTTTACCAAGAAATTGCAACTCAATAATGATTCTCCTTATTATGCAGTTTTTAGAAATATCCCACTTGTGGCCCATATGCACTTTTTGACTCTTCCACAGGCCTCAGAATTGAAGGAGCACCTTCTTGTTTTAGAATATTTTCCTGGCTTTATTGGTGTAGTGATGGGCAGTGACAGATGTGGGAACAGAAGTTATAAACTGTCTTTTTAACTGTTCAGACAGCTATAACAATATGAGTGAGGGGAACAGCGACCTGGCAATGAAGGGATTAATTTTTTTTGTGTGTTTTTCACTGTATGAGCCAGTGATTATCACTAGCAGAAAATTGCTGGAACTTGAAAGTGGCAAACTGTCTGATCAGACAGCTGCCACAAATAGATCACAGGGGCAGTGAAGTGATTAGGCAGTAGAAGGGTTAATAAAGTATTTCAGGCTGTGACAGCCCAGATCGCAGCACAGGGCACTAGGACCCAGCACAGAAATACCATCTCCTCACTCTCTCACACAGAGCAGAGCCCAGGACCTGGATCAGCTGTAATGGGTGAGTCAGCAGACTGACTGACCAATCCCAGAGATCCTGGGCAAGGGGATCACAGGACTGCAATGATTGATCACCTGCTTGTGTAGATGTGCTAATTAGCTGTCAGAAACAGCAATTAGCATAGAGCTTTCATCTCATCTTTGCTCAGGGAGACAGAAAGCTTTCATGACGTTCCTGGAACGTCAGGGTGCCTTAAAGGGTTAAATACATTTGAAAAAGCCCACCAAGCTCTGCATGTGTCTCAGCACATGTCAGCTAGCGGCATTGTTACTAAACAGTTTAAAACTTTATAATACAATAAAAGTTCTATACACTACATCAAATAATTAAACTGTTAGTTTGTTTTTACTTCTACTAAATAGATCGTTCTACCCCTTGCGCACACAGTGCCGAGTCTGTGGTGTATTACATGAATGAAAACTATTATTTACTAAGCCCACTAGAGGCATAGTAATGACTATTCTAGCTAGCTCTCCATTCGAACTGTTTGTTACTGAATGTTTGTATCAGATTGTCAATTTACTTTTAATTCCAATGTCAGTAGTCCAGCGCTGATTCGGTCTTGTTAAAAATACAAGAGGTGTCTGGTGAAACAACCTCGATCCATATTTTTAACAGGTCTCTCCTTGGACGTTGTATCTTAAAACCATACATAACATACAATGTCCCAGACACTGATCAATTATCATGAATATTTTACTTCTAAAACATCTGTATTAGTGAAGTGCATACAGTGATTGGAGGTCTAGTAGATCCTCTCTACAGCACAGTGTGATACACATATTCTGTACTCTTTACATGTTCAATAATAAGCAGCTTCTTTGGACACCAAGAGGTTGGCCCCATTTTCTTTTTTTTTTCCGGTACATTGTGTATGAAGTACATGACCCAAAGAAGGTCCTGTCCTCAAAAACGGGATTTTTGTACTTACCGTAAAATCCTTTTCTCGTCCAATTCATTGGGGGACACAGCACCATGGGTATAGGCCTTGCCTTCGGAGGCAGACACTAGGCAGATCAAACGTGTTAGCCCCGCCCCGACGGCCAATATCCCTCCTGCTGACGCCAGGCTGATCAGTTGGTACAAAAGCCGTGGCCGATAGGTGAAACAAAAGAGAACCTTAATTGCCTGGCGACAAAAACGAGAGCGGGACCTGTGTCCCCCAATGAATTGGACGAGAAAAGGATTTTACGGTAAGTACAAAAATCCCGTTTTCTCACCAATAATTCATTGGGGGACACAGCACCATGGGATGTCCAAAAGCAGTCCCAGAGGGTGGGCAACTAGAAAACTTCATCAGCAGTGACAAGCATTAGCCCACTGCTACCTGAAGTACCTACGGCCGAGAGCTGCAGCAGCCGAGGCCAAGGCATGAGTTAGGTAGGGCTTAGACGGAGTATGGGCCGAAGCCCAGGCGACAGCTTTGCAAACCTGCAAAAGCAGAGGCTTGAAGCCGCGCCAACCAGGCAGCCCCAACTGCTCGTGGGGAGCGAGCCGTGACCTGCGTAACTATGGACCAGATCCGGGTGGCAACGGCGGCCTAGAGGACGCCAACCCCTGCAAGGATCCCCAAGGCTGACCCAAGAGGGCTGCGTGTACCTAAAGGATCTGAAATAGAGAGGTAGAACCGAACGGCCCTGACCATGCCTACCCAACGTAACAATCGTCCTCAAAGAAGAGAGGACGAGGAACAAAAGAGAGCAGAACTATGTTTTCATCGATATGAAACGATGAAACCATCCTAGGGAGACATAACGGAACAAGACACAGAGTATCCTTGTCCTTCCGCAGACCCCAGAGCAGGGGCCTGCAGATAGAGCTGCCCCTACAGACACCTGGTGGTTAGAAGTGATGGCCACCCAGAAGGCCACCTTCCATAAAAGTAAACCCAGGGAGACTTCCCATGGAGGCACGGACGGTGCAGACTGTCTGGTTTCCCCAAACAGGCATTGCATCCCACGGTTCGATAGGCCTACGAACCTGAGGGACCTAACGCACGACCCCCTGCAATAGAAGCCTTAACCTATGAACAGGGGCCAGCTTGCGCTGCACAGAATTGGCGAACCGAACTCTGCCCTTTCAAGTGGGAAGGAAGAGCCCAAGCTCCTGGCCTGACTGTGGAAAAACGGCATCCTTGGAGCCAAAGAGTGAAAGTCTCTGGGCAACAGACACGGGTGATCTAGGGTTGCAATCGCAACAGCCCTGCTGTGAAACTGCAATCGCAGTACCGTGGGTTGAAGCAGAGGGCCCTACAACAGAAGGCCTGGGCGTGAAGGAAAACTGTCAAGAACCATTTGCCAATCGGGGCCGAGTTCCGCGCACCCCGACCTGCGGCCCTAATCCTAAAGTAGAGCGCACAGCTGGTATCCTCTCGGCCTCGAGGCACCTGAGCTCTCGAGGGAGAAGGGCCCAGGGTTAAAAAAGACGGGAGAGACCAACCTGCCCCAAGGCAGGACCAGCAAGTCCACTGCCAGCGCCAGGGGATTCCTGGCCCTGGCCATATAACTCGGGCGCTAGGGATTGAGGCAAGACGCCACCATGTCGACGTCTCGCGTACCTCATCTCTGGCCAGGAAGGCGAAGCACCTCCAACAGATGATTGGCCAAACTGGTTTTCCACCCCTGGAAGGGGAGTTGTTGACCAGAGTGGGACCGCTGCTCTGTCAGCGAAGAACCCTCGCAGTCGTCTGAGAGAACTGCTTGGCCTCTGGAACCACCTTGAAGAATTCAGACATGCCACAATTGTGGTGTTGTTGGACTGAACCCGAACTGGGTGCCCCCAGATGAGGGGAACCCAATGCGAGAGCGCTTAAGGAAATTGTTTGGGGTTCCAGCACAGACATCTAACGACTGGCTTCCCCAGGTGACTAGAGACCATGCGTCGTCTGGGAGCGGGGCCCCACCCCGAAACGCTGGCGTCTGTGGTGATGACCAGCCATTGCGGGGACAGAAATAACCTCCCCTGATGTAAAACCGGGAAGGCTGGGCACCAGCCCAGGTCGAGGTGAGCCTGGGGTGGCAGGCGCACTGCTGAGACCAAGGACATTGGAGACCTGCGTCACTGAGGCAGGAGCCCGCTGCAGGGAGTGAGCAAAGGAGCTGCGCAAAGGACCACACCTCAGATTCGGTCCTCAAGCTGTCGAACCCTCGCATGCAACACTAAAGAATATGCCAGGTGCGATACAGAGATAGGGGCACGATTAAGTGCCGCAGCTTCCAGAGGGGAGGGAACCCGCTGGAACCTGATTGAGCATAAGTCATCCCTTGACGCTCCATCCCTAATGATGGAATCAGACCAGGATTGCTGCACATTACCCATCCAGCCGAAGCGCGCTGCAACTTCAGGGAATCCTGACGCTGACCCGGCAGGCGCATCTGAGATGGGATCAAACCCCAGATGTGAAGGGTGGCAAGAGCTACGAGGACCCTTGGTGCAGCGGCGAGGCCGGACAGCAGAGCTCTGATCAGAGCACTGTCGGGAGCCTACTGTGAACCCGCGGGGACCGCTGATAGACCTGGGCCATAGGGACGGAAAACAACCGGAGGTCCCTAGCAGCTGAAAAAAAACTCTCTGCACTCCCGAGAGGTTACTGCTGGCCAGAGCGACTACAGTGGCAACTGGGCCCAAACGCATACTGGTTGAGCACTTTAAGGACCAACATTAGCCCTAGTGAGCTGCTCTTTATACGAACCCTAAACGGATTTGAATAAAATCCCTGAAAGATCGCTCAGACTCGGAGGCCAGCAAAATCCCTCCTCGCCGGAGGAGAGTGCGGATCGCCAGAGGGAAACAGACGCCCGCGCAGAGCCGCGGAGGCAGCTACAACCGTGCTGGAGAAGCCAAACAAAGTGAATCCTGAAGTGGCGACCCAGCGAAACCAGGTACCACTGACCTGAACCTGCCAGATCCCCTGGAACTGGAGGAAATGCCCCCACCCCAAAGAAATTCTCGGGTGGGGGCCGGCTCCTCAGACCAAGCGCTAGTTGGGCAAGACACGCTTGCGCGTTCTGAGAGACAGTCACGTGAATGCCACTGCACCGGCTGGCCCTGAGGGGGAGCATACCATGTCCCTCTGTGGCCTCCCAGAAAAAAACGCTTACCGCAGATGAGCGGAAGCGCAGCCAATAACTCCTTGGCGGCTGCAACCCCCGCCCAAAAATTCAAGCTGCAGGGAACGGCGAACGGCCATTGCATTGGCCGACGCTCTAGCCATAAAACGGGTTGACACCAGCGAGAACTTACTGGGACCGCCGAAACTCTGAGAACTGGGAAGCAGGATTCCACAATCCCCTGTGGAAGCTTCCAGCCATTAGCCGCTGCTGCCGCTGCTACGACCAGACCATGCAGGCTGAACTGCGGAGAAGCAAGCGCAGGTCGCAGGGCTGCCCCCAAGGCTAACTTACAACAACCCGTGAGGACGCCTATCCATGCCGTCATCAAGGACCGCCGCGTCCGAGATAGGGATGGCCATAGACTACATGAGCCGGGTGACTGGGGTGTCCCCAGATGGGACCACCGACCACTATGACCCTGATCCTCCGGGAAAGGGCGAAGAGACTTAAGTCGTCTGGTAGGCAACAAACGCCTGACCGGATGTTTCAGTCCCTGGCAAACAGCTCTCAATTTCAGGCATGCGGAGACATCCTCACCCTTAACATGAAGGGAGTCTCTGACAGCTCTAATAAGGGCTTGGACCGCCGCTGTCATCCTATTAACCCTGTCTGGCCCAGAGCCAGAGACAGGGAGACTACAACAGAGGCCGTATCTAGGCCCGGAGCTTTCCCGGCTACGGGCTTGGACCGTTGCTGCCACACCATCAACCCTTTTGTTTCTGAAGGAGAGTTTGCAGCACAGCCAAACAGCAGTGTGGGAAAGGTTTAAAGCTGAGCATTTTGAGCGAGTGAACGAGTCTTGCGAGTGTTTTCTTTAAAGTGTGTTTTTTCTTTTAAGTGTGGAGACTTGAGATTGAGAGACTTTAGATTTGGAGAGTTTAGAGGGGACAGTATTGTATTACTTATTATTATAATTTAGTCATATATCTTTTTGGTAACATCCCCATGAGTTCCATGTTTGACAATGCTGTCCAGTGCACAACCTGTGCAATGTATGCCATCCTTGAGCAACAGTTCGAGGGGGCATACTGCTGTGCAAGATGTGTGCACACTGCACATTTAGAAGCCCGGATCCTGGATCTAAATGAGCAAGTGGCGACACTGAGATCCATTGCCAACTTGGAAGCGAGCCGGCTGCCCAATGAGCAATCACTCGCAGGTGTAGATACTGGGGAGGGTGGTAGCATGGAGGTGCAGGAACATAAGGCAGCTAGATGGGTAACAGTAAGAAAGAAGGGTAGAGGGAAGAGTGTCAGGGAGGCTAGTCCTAAACTGGTACACCCCAACAAATTTGCAAGATTGGCGGATGAGGGGGATGTCGGTTCAGAAATAGCATTGCTGCAGCAAGACACTACCCCTGTCTGCTCCAGTAAGATGGGGAATAGGAGTGCAGGTCAGGCTAGACAGGTGCTAGTAGTTGGGGACTCCATTATTAGGGGCACAGACAGGGCAATCTGCCACAAAGACCGGGATCGTCGAACAGTGTGTTGTTTACCTGGGGCCCGGGTTCGACATATCGCGGATCGGGTTGACAGATTGCTGGGTGGGGCTGGTGAGAATCCAGCTGTCATGGTCCACATTGGTCCACAATGACAAAGTTAGAGGTAGGTGGAGTGTCCTTAAAAACGATTTCAGGGACGTAGGCCAAAAGCTCGGGGCAAGGACCTCCAAGGTAATATTTTCAGAAATATTCCCCTGTTTCCACGAGCCAACCAGGGGGGGGCCAGGGGAGATTAGGGGGAAGTGAATAAGGGGCCCTCAAAAATTGGGTTTGTAGGAAAGAGGGATTTGGGTTTTTGGAACGGGGCTAAACTTCTTTTTGGCTACGACTCTTTTCTAGGGATGGGCTGCACCAAAAATGGGGAGGGTGCAGCTTTTTATTTGGGGCCCAAAATTTGGCCAGGAAGTTGGGGGAATTTTTAAAAAATTAGGGACTGGGGGGGGGGGGGTTAACAACACATATACTTTGAAAAGATAGTGAAGAAAGAGAGCTGGGAATTAGAAATAAAAACCGGGGGTTTTTTGGAGGGAAAGGGAAAAGGGGGTTTAGCAATGAAAAAAAGATCAGGGAGAAAGGAAAATTAAAACCCTGAAAAATTTTAAAATTTGGCATGCTAACCAATGCCAGGGGTTGCCCAACAAAATTAATGAACTAGAAGTATTAAAAAGTTTTAAGGGAAAAAAAAAAGACATAGGGGGGTAACTGAGACATGGTACAAAGAGCTACGCCCTGGGGGGTTAACTTGCGGGGTTCCCCGGGTTAAAATTTAGAAAGGGATCGTAAAAAAACCCGGAAAAGGGGGGAGGTGTCTGTCCTTTTTAAAAAATCCGGGGTCTGAAGCCAACACTGCGGGAAAAATTAGGTACAGGTAATGAACATGGGGGAATCTTTATGGGTAAATTTTACATGGGGGTAAAAAAAACCCTATAATACTAATGGGGGTCTCTATGGGCCCCCCAAAAATATAACAAACCCAGGGAAGATGTACTCCTCAGGCAAATAATGGGGCCCGGTTTAATCAGATGAGGTTTTATTAGGGGGCGACTTTAACTTTCCAGACATAAATTTGGGAATCGGAAGTTTGTAGCTCTTAAAAAGGGGAAACGGGTTTTTTGCCCAATAATAAGGGTTAATTACCTTTGCCAAATGGTGCGGGAACCGACTAGGGGAAAAGGGCCCCTTTTTTAGACCTAAATTAACTAATAGCCCTGCCTTTGTAAAAAAGGGTTCGGGTTTGGGGGGCCCCTAGGGAAAAATGACCATAATATAAAAATTTGCTTATCCTTAATAGATTTTTTGTCAGGAGCCACAAAAACCCACTAAATTTTTGGGAAAAGGCTAATTTTATTCTGCTTGGGGAAAGGCCCAAAAACCTTTTTGACTGGGACAATGTTTTTAAAAATTATGGCGAACAATACAAAAAGGGGATTTTTTTTAAAAACCCCTAGGTACCCTGTGAGAGGTACATACCTTAGGGTAATAAAAAAATTAGAAACGGGAAAAACCCAATGGGGACCCAACAGGGATTTTAAAAGGCAATAAAAAAAAAAAAAGAAAACCCGGTTTCCCCTACAAAAAAGGAGGCAGTGAAGGGGCCCACAAAAGAAGCTATAGGGAAAAAAATAAAGGGGTTTTTAAAAAAAAGGGGAAAAGGGGGAAGCAAAGCTGGAGACGGAAAGAATATTGCTATAAAAAGTAAAACAAACCCCCAAAATTTTTTTTTAAAACTATATAAATAGTAAAAAAAATTAAAACAAAAAATTTTGGGCCCCTTTTGAAAATACTGGGGGGGAGAACAGAGGGCGATGAAAAAAAAGCAAACTTTTAAAAACATTTTTTTTTCCCAAACTGTATTTACCGAGGAGGATGACCTTTCTTTTGGAACAGGAAAATGTGGTAAACCCCAATTTAAAAGTTTCTTGTCAAACCCCCGGAAAAGAAGTGCAGCTCCTTTTCTTAGGAAGTTTAAAAATAGACAGTTTCCCCAGGTCCGGGTGCTTTCACCCACGTGTCCAAGAGAGTTAAGTGATGCCCATAGATAGGCCCCTATTCTTAATATTCATGGACTGTCTAAAAAAGGGGGTATGCCCCAAAGGATTGGCGCATAGCAAATGGGGTTTGCCAAAATTAAAAAAGGGGTTTAAAAAAATTTGACCCAGGAAACTATGGGCCCGTAACTTAACCTTGTTGTGGTAAAATGTATGACGGTTTTCTAAAGAGATGTTTATCCTGGGGTTCTCATTTAAAATAAATTTTTATAACGCCTTTTCCACCCAGGGGTTCAAAAAGGATGGCCCCTGGGGGGACTAATCTTATCACTTCTATGAGGAAGTCAGTGCTAGACTGGTGGGGGTGGGGCCACTGGATGTCATATATCTATTTTTTTTTAAAGGGCATTTTTTACGGTCCCAACAAAAAAGGTTGGTAAATAAAATGAGAATGCTTGGATTTGGGGGAAAAATTTTTGTGCAAGTGGGTAAGAAACTGGCTCACTGATAGAAAAAAAAAGGGTAGTAATTAACGGTACATATTTCAAAACGGGATCGCTGTTACTAGTGGGGACCAAAAGGGGCCCAGTTTTGGGGGCCCTACCCTCTTTAACTTTTTCATTAATGATTTTTACACGGGGAAATACACAGTAAAATTATTGATTTTTGCAGACAAATACAAACTTGAAAAAGGTAAAAAACAAATAGAGGATAATATTTTATTACAAAGGGCTGGATAATTTGGGGGCCCTGGGCGGGGGGAAATGGAGATGGGGGGTTTAACACTGTAAATGAAAGGGTTATGCACAGGGGGGAAAAGAAATCCATTAATGTTTAAACATGTTAAAGGGAAAAACCCACTGGGAAAAAAGTGACATGGAAAAAGGACTTGGGAATTGGTGGACAGTAAATTAAATTTTAGCACCATTTTCAGGCAGAGCAGCCAAAAAAAAAGGGATCATGGGTGAAATTAAAAGGGGGGCATGGGATGCCCCATGTTTTAAAGAACATTATTCTCCCCCATTATACAAGTCACGGTTAGACCCCCACATGGAATATTTTTGTTCATTTTTTGGGCACCAGGCACAGGAAAAAATTTTGTAGACTTTAACAGGTACAAAGGCCGGGGGAAAAAAATAATAAAAGGACTGGGGGGGACTACAGAACACAGAAAGATTGCAAGATTAGGGTTTTTTTTAGTTTTGAGAAAAGAAGGCTTCGGGGGGACTTTTAAAAAAATTTTTAAATTTCATCAAAGGTCAAATAGAGATCTCTCCCCAAGGGTTTAAATTTTTACACAGGGCTGTATCTAGAAAAAGGGGGCAAACCCTTTCGTCCTTTAGGAAAAGGGAAAATTTCTACATAAACATAGAAAGGGATTCTTTACTGTAAGACAAATGAGACTATGGAATTTTTCTGCCCGAGGGACTGGTCATGTGGAAATTTAATAAAACCGGGGTTTTAAAAAGGGTTTGGATGCATTTTTTTGGAGCGTAATAATATAAAAAAGTTAAGTGACTAGGATTCCCAAAAGAGGGGTCCCTTTGATCCAGGGGTTTTTCTGATTGCCAGATTTTAGTCGGAAGGAATTTTTCCCTTAAAAAAGGGGGGACAAATTTGGGTTCTACCTCATTGGGGGGTTTTTTCCACCTCTGGATCAAAACCTTGCAAACAGGTGAAATAGAAAGGACTGGCCCCCAAAACCAAAGGGCCCGAAAGGGGGCTCCAGAAGGGGCCGGGATTCAGGCCTGGAGCTTTCACATCCACTTCAAAAAGCCTGGCAAGGCTTGGACCCCTGCTGTCCCACCATCAAACCCCCGTCTGGCCTAATGCCCAAAACAGGGGGAGTCTCCCAAAGAGGCCCCTATCGAGGGCCCGGGGCTTTTACATGCGTCCCCAAAAAGGCCGGCTAAGGGGCTTGGACTGCCCGCGCGGCCTCACCATTTTTCTGTCTGGCAAAAGCCAGAGCAGGGGTGTCCCAGAAAGGGGGCGACTCAGGCCTTGGGGCTTTTACATGTGTCCCCAATACCCAGCTAAGGGGTTTGGGCCCCTGCTGCCCATTTAAAACTCTGTCTGGCCCAGAGTCAGAATCAGAGGGGTCCCCACTTTAAGAAGCCGTTTTCCAGGGATGGAGCTTTTTATCTCCCCCCACCGTCTGATGGAAGAGCTCGGGGGATAAAGAGGGAGAGGGGAACTCTAACCCTCTAACGCTAAAATCCGTTTCGGGGTGGCCGGGGACTGGACCCTGGGGGTGCGGGTTTGGGGAGCGACGGTAGTGCCCCCATGGCCAAAACCGTAAAACCCGGGGGACTCTGTACAGACCAGAACCCCTAGTGAACGAAAGGACCCCGGCCCCTTATGGGGCCACCGACCCCTGGAAGGAGGCGCTGGGGCCTGCAGTGGATGGGAGCCCGACAGCGCAAAGGGCACAAAGGGCATCAGGGCTAGCCACCCAGGGGCGCTGTGGCAATGGGGGGCCCGGGGAAAGGGAAATCGCCACTGTTTGGGCAGGGCGCCCTTTTGAACACTTGATCGAAAAAGGGGCATGGCTTTCAAAGCGCGGGGGCAGGGGTGGATGGCCCCCAAGGGGTTAACTTACCTCCCAAGACGCGCTGGTTTTCCCCCCTCAGCAGTCAGAAAAGCCAGGGTTGAAAAGCTGCCAAAAAAAGCGTTTTGGCTCCGTCCCCAAAGGCCCGGGCTGCTGGAGATCCTGCCCCATCCCGGGAGGGGAGAGGGTTTTCAGCTTAGTTTCATAGTTTTTAAGGGCCCAAAAAAAAAAAGACCTCCATCCCGTTCAGCCCGCTATGAAAGGGGTTTTATCCCGAGGGAAAGGGAAAAAACCCCCCTGAGGGTTAAAGGGGGCCAATTGGGCCTCATTTTTGGGAAAAATTCCTTCCCAACCCCCAATTTTGGCAATCAGAAAAATCCCCGGATCAATGACCCCCCCCAGAACCTAGGGGCCTATAACTTGTTATATTACTACCTCCAGAAATGCATTCCCAAAACCATTTTTAACCCGTTATTGAATTCACCCTGACAAAATCCCTCTGGCAAGAATTTCCCGTCCCCACTGCTCTTAAAGTAAAAAATCCCTTTTTATGTTTTTGGAGAAACTTTTGTTCCCCAAGCGTAAGGATGCCCCCTTTTTTTTTCTAGATACAGCCCTGGGTACAAATAAATTTGAGGGGAGATTCTATATTGACCCCTTTAGTATTTAAAAAAATATTTATTATGTCCCCCCGAAGCGTCTTTTTTTCCCAAACTAAAAAACCCCAATCTTGCTAATCTTTCTTGGGGACTGTAAATCCACCCAGTCCTTTTTTTATTTTTGTTGCCCGGGCCTTTTTTACCTGTTTAAGCTCTACAATGTCTTTCCTGTGGGACTGGTGCCCAAAAAAAATACCAGTTGGGGGCCTTTAAAGGGTCCGAAGCCGTGGGCTAAATTTGAAAGCCCCGGCCGTGGCCCGCGTGCGGCTTTGCGGCGCGCCCCCCGGAGGGGGCGGCCCGGGAAAGCCGGTGGAGCTTGGGGGGTGGGCACCCGCAGCCTCTGCGGGGGCCCATTTTCACCTCCAGCAGCCAGGGGCCCCAAATCATAACCCCCTTTCCGAAACAGCAACGCCGGGAGCGCTGCAAAAGGGGTCCCCAAAACCCCAAAGCCCACGGCAAAACCTGTCCCCGCCTTTTGGGCAGCTATAGCCTGGGGGGAGACATACCCCCCTCCCATCACTGGGGCCCCCCGGGGAGCAAAAGAAAAACGCCGTTTGGGGGCCCAAACCCTTTTTGCGGACGCTACTGGGAGGGGTTTAAAATGTCCCCTGGCCAAATGCCGACATGGCCAAGGGGAGGGAATGTACCCCTGGTCTGGAAAAAAACCCCCCCAAAACCTGGGGAAATAGGGCAACACAGAGGCCCCGGGAAAACGGAAATTCCCGGGGGCCCCCCAAAGGGGGAAAGGGGAAAAAAACCCTTTAACCCCCCAAAAACGGGGAGGTCGGGGTTTTCTCACCCAAACCGATGTCTTCGGGCTCACGGCCAAACACCCCCTTTGGAAACCCTGCACCCAGAGGTGAGGCTACCGGGAAACCCCTAAAAGGCCGCGGAGGCGGGGAGGGGGGGACAGGTGAGGGGCGGGAGGGGAAAGGCCCAAAACTAGCTAAAAAACTGAATGGGTTTTCCCGACCCCCCCTCAGGGGGGGCCCGCGCACGGTACAACTACCGTTGGGCGGCCCCCCCCATTTGGTTTAAAAGCCGTTGGGTCCCAACACCTTCCCCCAGGGGGAGAGCCGTGTTTCTTCCCAAACCCCCTTCCTCCCGGTGAGAGCCGTGTGCTCAATCACCTTTCCTGCAAAAAAAAAGAAAAATAAATCCTCAGAGTGCAAGGGACGTCTGCCTCCTACAACACTAGGGTGAAAACTAAAAACCTGGCGTCACAGGGGGGATAAGGCCCCTCGGGGCGGGCTAACACGTTTGATCCGCCCATTTTCCCCCTCCGAAGGCAAAGGGCCCATACCCAAAGGGGCTGTGTCCCCCAATGAATTATTTTGGGGAGAAATACAAAAGGGCTTCCCCTGCTTTAGCTCTTTTTTTACTTGCCTTTTTTTGGTCTTTGGGGATCTGACTAATGTTCCACTACGGCAAAGGGGGTCAAAATGCCGGCCCCCCCCAAAATGTTGGGGGAAAATACAACTCCCCTCATGCATTTTTTATAAAAAATTTAAAAGTGGGCATGATGGGAGTTTAGTTTTTCCCCCCCCGCTGGAGGGCCGGCAAATTTGGGCACCCCTTTCACTCGGGATTTTTAGGTTTTACACTTAGGGGCCGTTTTTAAACCCAAATAAACCCTTTTTCCATAGAGTTATGGGGTTTAACAGGGCAAAGGCTGTCCTTTAGCCAAAATTTAAAATTTAAAGCGGGGGACCAAAGGGGGAAAAAAGAAAAGTGCAAAAAAAATACAAATTTCAACTTTAAATTTCCCTTTTTTACCCATTTGTTTATCCCAGAAATTTGCATTGCCGTCAAATCCAGAAGTTACCAAAAAACCTGTGTTTGGGATCCAAAAATTTTATGTTCTTTACCCCCCTTTTTTTTGTCCTGGGACGTTTCACACCCTTTGGTTTTTTAGCTTCCGTAGGTCCCACAGTGCTATTGTGGTATCATCTGAACAGGTGGCAAACATTCTATTGTCCAGAAATCTGCACAGAATAAAAACAGTTAATTGACTTTAAAAAGCTTCAAATATACACACTCTGTTACAAAAAAGAAAAATAAACTTTATTAGAATTTATAATTCAGTTAGCAACATTGCGGCTGGGTTAAACAGTGGATATTTGTTAGCAGTCTAAGTAAAAGAGAGAATGGCTGCAGAAGTACATCAACTCTCATTTGTAAGAAAGCTCTAATTTCCATGGACTTTAATGCAAATTAGGCCATGTGCATATTCTGCAGGTATACAACACCCAACCATGACATGAAAACCACCTCACACTGACAAAATAGCTCTGACATGTCGGGGCATGGACTCCACAAGACCTCTCAAGCTGTCCCATAGTATCTGGCCCCAAAATGTTGGCAGCAGTTTCCTTCAAGTGGTCCTCGAAAGTTTGCAAAAAACGTCTGCTGTTCTAGATGGAGCTTCAGTAAAAAAGGCACATTTTCCCTAGCCCTTTCCAGCTATTGGGTGGCCAATATTATAAACAGGTCTTAGATTATCAACTGTGTGGTTACCACCACTAAGTTTTCAATAGGGAAAGCTCTTCGATTTACAGACCATTAAGAAAGGAATTGTGTTGACTACGTTCTTGAATATCCGCAGATTGTAATCACATCCATAGACTGTCAAGAAAGCAGTCATCACTGCACAGGTCTCAGCAGACTGTGAACCCGAGTGCTCCCCCCATTAAAAACTGATGCTATAAAGCGTACTGGGTGCCAAAGACACCACAAGTCCTCTTTAAAGTGAATTATCAGGTGGTGTATGCCACCCTATCCGAGAGCAGGATGTGATGGAGGAAGGGAAGCGGAGCTCTGCGATATAAGATTATATGATTTGGAGTAAAAAAGGCAGATTAAATCTTGACTGGACTCCTTCACAGAGATCAATGTGGCATTGTAGCAGTTCTAATCACCCCACTTTGCTATATGACAAAAAAAAAAAAAAATACACAAACTGGTATTGCCATGTCTGTAATCTCTTAAAATGTAACAATTTAACCTGTATGCTGAACACCGTACAAAAAAAAAAAATCCAAGCACTAAAAAGCTTTTTTTTTGGCCCATTTAACATCTCCCAAAAAATTTTGGTAAAAAAGTGAAAAAAAAATTTTGCATTTTTTTAAAAATTTTGGTACCAAAAAAAAAGTACACTTTAGCCTGCAAAAAATGCCCCCTCACTCATGTCCATAGATGGAAGTACAAAAAAATATTGGTTGCAGAAAATGATGCCATGGAGCAGATTTCAAAAAATAGAATAAGGTTTTGAAATTTTTTAGGGGAAAATAAAACCCAAAAACCCTGTAATCGGGTTATCACAGAATCAAATGCCCCTAAAAAATACAGATAAAAAACCCATTTATAAAAAAAAAACATGGCACAAGTATCCTTTTTTTTAAAATGCGCTCCACTTAGAATTTTTTTTGGCCCAGCATATCTTTTGGGTACGTGAATGACGCCTTTAAGAAAGTAAGTCAGGGCCAAAAATTTTTTGGAAAATGACACAAATATTTAATTTTCACATGTTTTTGTTCCCCTCTGGTTTTTATGGGGTTTTTTTGCCCCAAAATGTTTTTATCACAAACAAAAATACAAGTGAAATCTTTATTATAAATTAACAAAAGTTTTTAAAATGCAGTAAGAATGGTTAATGCAGCAAGCCCAATTTTTCAGTGTTGACCCTTCTTCGGGAAACCCTTAAATTTCCCCCCGGGCATGCTCTCAATCAACTTCTGGCCCCAAAACCCCTGACTGATAGCAGTCCTTTTCTTGCATTTTGGTTCAAAATTTTTTTGGTTTTTGTTTGTCCACCGTCTCTTGATGTTTGACCAAAAGGGTTTAAAAGGGTTTAAAAACGGGGGGATTTTCCAGGCCCCATGGACCCAAAATTCTTTGTTTTGTTTCCCTGAGCCTTTTATTATCAATTTTGTTTTTAGGGAAAGGTGCCCCAAACATGCGGGAAAAGGGGGCCCAAATTTTTGATCCCAAAAATGCTTTTTGGAGGGTTTTTGGGAAAAATTGCTTTTTGGGGGACATTTTTGGTCCCCATTCTTTTTTAAAAGGGATTTGTCTTTAGGAAAGGGAATGTTAGAGGGGCCGTTTCCCCTTGCGAGAAGCAACCCCCACATAAAGGTTTCGGGTTTCTTTACGGGTTTGGTTTTTGGACAAGAGGGTGGTTATCATCCCTTGTTTTCTCCGAAAAAAGCTTTTTTCCCCCCAATTTTTCCAAAATTTTTCCCGGAAAGGGATTCAACGGAAAAAAATGATTTTAAAAACCCCCATTCCCAGCAGTCCACACTCCCGAAACTTTCAAATATCAGTCTGTCCCTAATGTTTTTTCGGGAGAGAATTGGCTTTTTTGGGCTCCCCTCCCCTGCCCACCAGGCCTTGCCCCATTGCCCCAATTGCTCCCCCTCACAGGCGTGCAGATGAAACCACCCCTTTGCCTGCTGCCTTTCCCTGAGCAACTCTGCACTCCCCGGTGGGCCCGTTTCCGAAGCGGGAAACATTTAAAGAACGGCCCTGGCGCTTGTTTGGTCTTTTTTGGGCCCCTGGACCCTTTTTTGGCAACAATGGAACCCCCTCCCCTTTTAAATTTCCCTTTTGATGTGGGATGATTTTTGGACTGAGGTGCAATTTTTTCTAGCTGCGATACTCTTTCCCTGTTGGGGCCCTTTTTGTGCAGTGAAAAATAAAGACTACAGGGTTTTTTTTAAAGAGTTAACCAGGGTTAAACCCAGAAGAAAAAATTTGGATGCCAACACCAGCCACCTTTTAAAAGTGTCCAGTGGTGTGTTTTCTTACTTAATCATGACAGTTTGATCTCCAGCCCTGTCCTCATAAACACCCCCCACCTTGTTAATGGAGAAATCACTAAAACCTGTTAGCTGGCCCTTTTTTAAGGGGCGGGCCCTTTCAATAAGTTGAAATGTGTTTTGGGGGGAAAAAGTTCATTTTCTAGGCAACAATTGACTTTCCCAATTAATTGCTTTTAAGTGATCATTTCTTTATAACATTTTTGGAGTATTTGCAAATTGCCATTAAAAAACCCTTGATGCGTAGATTTTGTAAAAATGTGAATTTTCCCTCAAAATTTTTGGGACCAGGGACTGAAACATTTTAAACCTCAAAATTTAAAGCCCTCAAAAGGGAAAAATAAAAAAAAAAAAAAAGTTTTTTTTTGGCCCTTTTTGCAAGGTGGGGAGGGAAAAACGAATTACAAAAAAAGTTGCAGTGGGAGTGGGGAAGGGATCAAGTCCTGTTTGTTGTGCTGGAAAAAAAAGGGTTTTTCCCCCCAAATGCCCCAAGTTTCTTGATTAAAATAAGCGCTGGGGAAAAAATAAAGGCCAAGCAACACAAAAAAATTTTTGTAAAGTTTCCAAACTCTTTGGGGAAAAAATTGGAAAGGTGAAAGCCACCCAACCTTTTTGAACGGGCCACTAAAAGGGAAAACTGCACTATTGTGAAGGGGTGTACTTGGTCTGCAACAATGACGGCGGTCAATGTAACGTCAACCTGAACGCAAACCAAAAGACTCACCCCTCCTTTTCGACTTGTTTTTTTTCCCCATCCCTTCCGGGTGCTAATCCTTAAATGTAAAGCTATTTTTTTAAAACGTTAAACTTAAAAGTTTGGGAAATGGTAAAAAAACATTTTATCCAAACGCATAGTTGACATTTTAAATTGAGTACAAGGGTTTTAAAAAAACGAAATAGTCAAAGGTGCACATTTTTAAACTCTGACCAGCTTCAATTTAGTTTCCCCGTTTTCTTTTTTGGTTTGCACCCCAAAAAATGGGTCTTTAAAACGTTCCGGGAGTTTTTTTGACATTCATCACCCGTTCTGCAGGGAATTCTGTTGCAACCCTGCTGATGAAATTCTGTGGACACTCTAAGACAGGGCCCCACTTCCATTGAGGGCATCCTGTGTAAAGGGCCTTGAAATTTGCTGAGGAAATTTTGGACCCTTGAAAGGTGTTGCTTGGTCTTATGTTAAAATTTGAACAGCGATGAGGGGGGGACTGTTTTTAAACCCCAAAATTAAAATTTTAACCCCCCTTAATTTTTTGGGGCGTTCAGGGATTTAACCCCCCCCCGCCTAGGTGTTTTTTAAAAAGCCAAAGGGAAAGAAAGGGGGCCTGCGTTTCCGCTTCTGCCAGGGGTTTTGTTTCCCTGCTAATTGCACCCCGCTCTTTTTAAACCCCCTTAGTTTCCTTTACAATTTTCTGATTTTCGCCGCGCCCAAAAAAATTTCCATCTTTTAAAACCCTAAAAATTTTTACCCAAATAAGTTAAAACCCCGTAGAAAAAAAAAAAATTAAAAAAAACGCAAAAAAAATTTTTTTTTTTTTTTTTTGTTATTTCCACCCCAAAAAAATTTGGAATAAAAAATTTCCCATGTATTCCAAACTGGTAGCAATAAAAAGTACCCCTTCAACCCACAAAAAATGCAACTCCCCTAAGTCTGCGGGGGTTAGAAAAAAAAAAATTTAAAGGCCCCCGGGGAATTTCCCAAGGGGCACCCCAAATTTTCAAAAAAATAGAAAATGTTTGGAATTTTTTTTATGGTCCCAAAAAACCATACATGTTTGGTTTTGGGGTCGAGATTCCAAATCAACCTTTAAAATTTAAACAAAAACACCATTTTTACGGGAAGATTGAATGTCGAAAAACCCAAAAACCCCCCTTAATGAATGACGAAATGTGCATTGAAAGTAAAATTTCAATGTAATCACACGGAATATTGTTAAATACGTTTTGGGGTCCTTTTTTGGGTATGAAAAAATTTCCCCCAAAAAATGTATTTAAAAACGGTTTGGTAAAACATATCCAAACGCATCCCCAAGGGAAAGGGAAACATTAAAAAACCCATACAATTTCCTGAAGCTTTTTCAGAAACCAGAGATGAAATCTTAAAAATAAAAAAAATTTTATTTTCGGTTTCAAAAGCATTTAAATAATATTTGTTTGGACCCCAACCCTGATTTATTGACACAGTTTCAGGGCCCCTTTGTTAAGGTTTTTTTGCTTTGGAAAAGACAAGGGGTAAAATACCCGGACTTTGTTTCCCTCAAATGCAACAGTCAGAACAGACCTAAAGCAAAGAAAAAAAAAAATACAGAAGAACGTTACTCTGGCTTGAAAGAAAACTAGATGACCTTTTACTTATAGATATCTCCTAATAGGTCTGTTTTAGTAAATACTGTAAAATAACAATTCTGGAGCACCTTCTCTTACAACTCTCTTGTGCTGCTCCTCTGCTATTCCTTCAAGAAATGTATGACTCAGTCAGATGGCTGTTGCCATCCCAGTTTTCAAAGGAGTGACTTTATCAGCACGGGTTGGACAATGTCAGACTGTACAGGAACCCCCTACTTCCTCCACTTGGTAACAGGTATACGACGGATTTGATAAAAAAAATTCTAGAAGGAATAACAGAGGAATAGCACAAAACAGTTATAAGAGAAGATGCTCCAGAATTGTGATTTCACAAGGATTTACTAAAACAAGCATATTATGAATGGCCACAGATTGCTCCTACAGGAACCCTCCTCACAACAGCGGTCAGTCATTACTGAGCCTACACACGTGGGCAAAATTGCTGTTAAAGGAGTAAAACCTCACAACGGTCAATGAAATAAATGATGGAAAATCAACTCATGAAAATCAGACATTGCTTTTGAATTACAGTTGAACCACAAAATGTTAGAAAAAACAAAACTTAATATTTTGTTGCACAACCTTTTGAGGCAAGCGATTCCTGTAACTCTCAATGAGACTTCTGTACCTGTCCACAGGTACTCCACACACTCCTCGTGAGCAAACGGGTCCAAAGGTTTTCTCCAGACTGTATGTTTCAGCTTGTTCAATAGGATTTAGATCAGGGCTTATAGAAGCCACTTTAGAATAGTCCAATGCTTTGCTCTTAGCCATGGGTTAATAAAACACACTTTTTTTTTTTTTTTATTTATCCTTCTTGGAGTTCTGCGGTCTTTTTAAATAACTAATAGAGTTATGGTCAGAATTAGGGCTCGTTCACATGGAGTTTTCACTCCGTGTTACAAGCGCTTTTTAGATCCGACAGGACGGATCCAGAGACGGATCTAAACTATTATCAGTGAGTTTATCACTGCGGGCTATAAGGAAGACTGAGCGGCGTTCACATGCGAGATAAGTCCTGTCGGTCCCCGAGACGGATCTAAAAAGCGCTTGTAACACTGAGTGAAAACTCCGTGTGAACAAGCCCTTAGCATGCGGGCACCCTTTGTGTATATTTGCGTGCAGCTATATTTTTGTAAATATAAATAGATAAACATATACATAAATAATGCCCCCCAAGGTCTTTTTCGTGCCCTTATAGGGGGGCACAACCTGTAAAATCAAAGCCAAAGTAGATAGATCTAACATCTGATTTGCGCCCCGCAAATATGGCAAAATCATAGCAATCATTGAGTGCTATGACTTCCAAGCATATTCCCCAGCACACAGTATACGCCTGTAAAAAGAAGCGGCATGTCACTTCCTTTGGGCGCTTACACGCCGAGCATAGTAAAAGTGAATGGGAGCCGATTCGGAGTGTTGTTGAAATTCCACACTACCCAGCGAATACTTTCAACAGCAGGTATATAGCGGTGTGCACAGGTATGCGCCGCTATACGCCGTGTGAACTCATCCTTAAGGCTCGTTCATACGGCTTATTTGGGCGCTGATTTCAGCCGTACTGCGCGCCGTATTTGCGCTGCAGTACGGCTGAAATCCGTCTCTGTCATTACGGTAATCCATAGTTCTCATAGAGAACTATGGATTCCGTCCCTAGCCGCTCAGCGAATCTGCCGGGCGGGGAGAAAGTGACATGCACATTATTTACGGCGCGTACGCGCCGTGAATAATGAATGTCTATGGGGCCAGCGAGCTGCCGCCCCTCCCTCCCCCTCCGATGCACAACAGCCGACGTAATTGCGGGGCGAAATCCGTCCCCACAATTACGCTGGCAATCAGCCATGTGAACTAGCCCTTATGGTTAAGTGGCAATTAGAAAACTAAACCGAAAAAAGTACTAGAAACCAGACTTTATTTTTACCGCTTTCCCTGATAGAAAAAAAAAAATCCAGTGCAAGATTTAAATAAAGCTTTATGCATCACATCACAGAGGTGAAAAAAAAATATTAGAATAAACTGTGAAAACACGCTATATCCTGAAGATGAGCAGGAGGTGGGACAAGACGACTCACTTAGCAGGAATGTGCACCTGGTGTGCCGAATGTTGGGCTAGAACACGAAGGTGTGGACTACAATACAGTAACTGGATGTGTGATTATCTAAGGAGGGGGGTAAAACCAGGGCTGTGGTGTCAGCAAGCCAAAGCCCCGATTCCTCAATTTCCCAAACCTCCGACGCCTGACTCCCTCATACGTGGTGCATGTTTAAGGCTATGTCTCACTGCACAGAAAAACATCAGTTTTTTTCAGCGTTTTTTGTTTTTTAAGAAAGCTGGAAAAACGACTGTAATCATCTCCCATAGACTATTATAAAAACGTGCTGCTGTCTACACTGAGCTTTTTTCTGCTCGTTTTTTTTACTGGTCGTATTTTGCAACATGTTCTAAAAAACGCCAGAGCAGGGCAGAAAATTTACTACAGGAGTCTATGTAAGGCACCGGACGTCTTTTGCGGCGTTTTTTGCTGCAATTTTTTCATGAAAACCCTCCCAGGAGACCTAAGTCCCACCTATAGTGGGTGTTAATAAAGGTTATATCTTATCAAATTTGCATACAAGTGTCCGATGTGTCCTTTTTTTTACCTTTTGTAATAAAATGATCATGCTTTGGTCGCTAACGATTTTCGCACAATTCATACATTTTTCGCTAAAAATAAGTTTTTTTTATAGATTTTGGCATCAGAATCCGTTTTTTTGCGGATTTTGGTGCTAAAATCCTTTTCTTAACATATTTTGGCGCTAATAAAGTTCTCGGTTCTGACGCTAAAAATAAGTTTTTTTTTAAGATTTTGGCGCAATAATCCATTTTTTTATGGATTTTGGCACTAAAATGCTTTTCTTAACTTTATTAGCGACAAAATGTTAAAGGGGTTGTCTCGCTACAATGATTGGGTTTTAATTAAAAGATCTTTAAAAAACAAGCAGCTGTGCAATATATGTTCATTACAAATGTCCTACTGATTTTGAGTAAGCCCTGTTAGTAGTAGTACATCAGCTTCTAAAATCTCTATAGCAGCAGACCTGTTGATCCTTATCTCACTGGCTGTCAGGTCTGATGACTCATCACCTTCAGAATACAGGTTGGAGCAGAGAGCCCCTCCCACACAGAATGCTTCTGTAGTGGAGGGAGGGGGAAGGCTCTGGCTTCTGTGTCTGTGTAGCTGGATTAATCCTGCGTGTGCCTGCGTCCTCCTGCTCTCTACACAGATTGAGGAAAGCTGAGGCTGATCAATAGATGTGACAGCAGTGACCCTGTGTGTTACTATAATCATGATGTGTCTGTGGAGCTGTGACTATACGAATACTATAAAGATCAGGGGGCATGTGAATGCTTCATGCTCTGCTGTACTAGTGACACATCCTGGAGTATAGTAACACTTCACAGCTGCCCTGTGTCTGTTCTGACAGGGTCTGTTTGTTACTGGAGATGTGCAGATTTGTATGCTAAGCAGGGGGTATAGGAACACTTGCATCCACCCTGCTCTGCTATTAGCATACACAGCTTCACAGACCTCTCCACACTTATAGATCAGCCCTCTCTCTATGTCTCCGTGGAGCTAACAATACAGCTGATCCAGGAGCCTGCAACAGACCTAGGCAGGCACACACAGGGTTAACTCTGGCAGCAAACCTCCCCTCCCCCCCTGCTGTATAAAAGTTACAGAGGAGAGCTGTCTGTGTGCTGATGGGAGGGGGGAAGAGGGAGGAGAAGCAGACAAGAAGCAGGCCCCTGAATTCAACTGCCAGGCACAGAGATAGGCTGAAAGCTTGTAATGAGACAACTCCTTTAAGAGAAGGATTTTAGCATCAAAATCCGTAAAAAAAAACAACTTATTTTTGGCGACAAACGCGAGATAACTTTATTATCTACAAAATCTAAAAATGCAGATCTTAGCACCAAAATCCATAAAAAAAAAAAATGGACTTTAGGGCCAAAATCCGTAAAAAAAACGTATTTTTGGCGACAAACGCGAGAACTTTATTAGTGCCAAAATCCGTAAAACGACTACATGATCACATATAAATGCAAAGAGGTGCTTTATTTACCCTTTTGTAGGGTGGAGTTACATCCAATGTTTTAATTATGCATACATTAAAAAACAGGCTTGAAGACAAGCAAAAAACGCGCCAAAAAACGCAAATCGCAGCAAAAAACTGCAGTTTTTTCAGCTGCTTTTGACAGGCAGTGGACAGAAAACTCAGTTTCATGAACGTTTTTAGTACCGTATATACTCGAGTATAAGCCGACCAGAGTATAAGCCGAGGCACCTACTTTTGCCACAAAAACTGGGAAAGCTTATTGACTCGAGTATAAGCCTAGGATGGAAAATGCAGCGGCTACTGGTGAATTTTAAAAATAAAAATATAGATACCAATAAAATTACATAGGCAGGTATAGGCAGTTTAATGTCCCCCATAGGCAGATATAGGCAGGTATAGGCAGTTTAATGTCCCCCATAGGCAGATATAGGCAGTTTAATGTCCCCCATAGGCAGATATAGGCAGTTTAATGTCCCCCATAGGCAGATATAGGCAGTTTAATGTCCCCCATAGGCTGGTATAGGCAGCTATATGTCCCCCTAGGCAGGTTATAGGCAGGTAATTGCCCCAATAGGCAGTGTATAGGCTGGTATAGGTCCCCTAGGCAGGTATAGGTAGGGTATAGGCAGGTATAGGTCCCCCTAGGCAGGCTATAGGCAGGTATAGGTCCCCCTAGGCAGGCTATAGGCAGGCATTGGTCCCCCTAGACAGGCTATAGGCAGGCATTGGTCCCCCTAGACAGGGTATAGGTCCCCCTAGGCAGGCTATAGGCAGGCATTGGTCCCCCTAGACAGGGTATAGGTCCCCCTAGGCAGGCTATAGGCAGGCATTGGTCCCCCTAGGCAGGGTATAGGCCCCCATAGGCAGGCTATAGGCAGGCATTGGTCCCCCTAGGCAGGCTATAGGCAGGCATTGGTCTCCCTAGGCAGGCTATAGGCAGGCATTGGTCCCCCTAGGCAGGCTATAGGCAGGCATTGGTCCCCCTAGGCAGGCTATAGGCAGGAATTGGTCCCCCTAGGCAGGCTATAGGCAGGTAGTGGTCCCCCTAGGCAGGCTCGAGGCAGGAATTGGTCCCCCTAGGCAGGATATAGGCAGGCAGTGGTCCCCCTAGGCAGGCTATAGGCAGGTAGTGGTCCCCCTAGGCAGGCTATAGGCAGGTAGTGGTCCCCCTAGGCAGGCTATAGGCAGGTAGTGGTCCCCCTAGGCAGGCTATAGGCAGGTAGTGGTCCCCCTAGGCAGGCTATAGGCAGGTATAGGTCCCCCTAGGCAGGCTATAGGCAGGTATAGGTCCCCCTAGGCAGGCTATAGGCAGGTATAGGTCCCCTAGGCAGGCTATAGGCAGGTATAGGTAGGTTTTAAAACAAAAAAACAAGCACTTACCTCGCTCCCCGCTGCACCGTCTTCCGGGCGGCCTCCTCCGTTTTCTCGGCACAGGCGGGTGATGTCATCAGGCCGCGCACGCAGCGTGATGACACACACTGCCTGTGCCGGAAACTCCGGACAGCCGCGAGTCTGCGGCCGCCCGGAGTCCACTGCGGAGCAGAGAGCCCTCGGTCTCTGCTCCGCAGTGGTATCTCTTCTCCTGCATGCGCTCCGGAGGAGTCGCATACAGGGGAAGAGATCGCTGACAGCGCCTGGGCCACCGCAGTGCCCGGACGCTGTCAGGTACTCGGCATTCAGTTATATGCGCTCCCTGAGGAGTCGCATATAACTGAAGCATCCCTGTTGGCGCACTGGCCATCGCAGCGCCCCAGGGCCGACAGTGACTCGAGTATAAGCCAAGGAGGGATTTTTCAGCACATTTTTTGTGCTGAAAAACTCGGTTTATACTTGAGTATATACGGTAATTCGTTTTCAGGTCGTTTTTTGTCCACTGCAGTGTAGACATAGCCTAAGTGATAACTTTACAGTAGTAAAATGGTAACATCAGGCTCTTTATCACCTTATGATACAGTAATCAAGCTATTTAGGTAGAACATTCACCGACAAGCAAAATAGTAATGTTTAGAACTTTTGACTTTCAGGCTCCATATCTTACCATCCACTACAGCTTTGTACAGGAGGCCACCATCATTTTATAGATAATAATCTTACACATAAATTTTACTTGCAAGTACTTAGCATCTGCTTAGTTCTGCAGGTTCTTGTCATGTAACTGCATTGTTACGGTTTTGCTCCTAAAAATCAAAATGTTATTTTGTTAGTATTTGGTAAATCCACCTTTGGCTTTCACACTGCCTGAATCCTTTTGGGCTCTCGATCAGATTCAAGCAAGCCTTGACCAAAATCTGATCCCAGATCTCTTCTACATGTTCTCAGTATTGGTGCAGACTGGACTCCGGTACAAATACAGCTTTTTCTTCACCTCTACCCACAAGTGTTCAATTGAAATGAGGTCTGGAGACTGTGGGGGCAAATCCAGCAACTCTACTTCATTGTCACGGAACTATTTTTTTCGCCAATCTCAACGTATGCTTCCGGTTGTTGTCCTGCTGGAACACTAGGTTGTCCTTTTCATACCCATAGTACTCGAGTGTATAAAGTAACTCATCTTTTAGGATACTCACATACAGCTCAGCATTGAGATCAACATCGATCATGGTCAAGTACCCAACATCTTTGGCTGTAAAACAACCCCATATCATCAATGCTTCTTATAACGATATTGAAGTTGAGGCTTCACCTTTTTTCGGGCCATAATTCCAGATCTGTGTAATGCATGTTGCCTGGTGCTTGTATGGACGTCTGTGATCTCACTCTTACGAAGCATACGAGCCACCTCCACTGCTGTGTCGGTCGTGTTAAAACTGAGAGACCTTGTGTTGAGCCAACTTGTTGCCTCTGATATTTAGCCTGGACGTCTCCCTCTTGGCTTTTGAATGAATGGACGGACTTCATTCCATATTCTTCCCGCTGTCAGGGCCTCACATGATGCAGTTTGGCAATTTTCTTGGCCTAGAGATGCTACTGATGAGCTGCATGATGCTTCTCTCTTCTTGGGAAATCTTCTTCATGGCTGCTCGAACCAGTGACTTTTCGCTTGGGAATCAGCCTAATAACACATTGAGCTATTAGGGAATGTGAGAAGATGTTGTCATTTGTAGCAACAAGAAGAAAAAGATTGTCCCACCACCAGGAACAACACAGTAACAATGCAGTTACAGGACAAGAATCTGCAGAACTAAGCAGATGCTAAATAGTTGCAGGTCAAAGTTATGTATGAGAGCCAAAATGATTGTCTATAAGATGATGGTAGTCTCACATTCAAAACTGTAGTGGATGGTGAGATACGGGGCCTGAAAGTCACAAGTTCAAAACATTGTTACCCTTTTGCTTGTCAATGTAACATTTATTGGATACGATTTTAGAACACAAAAAAAAAAAATTGTAAATATGCAAAGCTGCAGAAAGTGGGAAAAACAGTTTTTAACAAAAATGTCCTGAATAACATTTGTGGAGTCTATGAATTTGTTCTGAGAAATAATATCACCTCCATCAGATCCTTCTTCATAGGCAACCTCACATCAGATCTCATTATTTCCAGGCTACAGAACGGTCTCTCTACACTAACTTGGGTTGGGGGCAAAGTGGTGACCATAGGGGCAACATCTCTAACAATTTCAGGGTATAAAGGAATTGCCTCAGCCACAGTCAGTTTTGATGCATTGTTGAACTCTTCTACTTCTTTGACCAGATTTCAGCAAAATTTTTCACTTGCTTTCAAAGAAATAGATGATCAACCATTCATCAAAAATGACTGTGCCTGAGCCAATTCCTTTATACCCTGAGATTGTTATAGATTTTGCCTGTGGTCACTGCTTTGCCACCAACCAAAGTTAGTGTAGAGAGGCCGTTCTCTAGCCTGGAAATAATGAGATCAGATGTGAGGTCATCTATGCAGGATCTGATGGGGGCGATACTATTCCTCAGAACAAATTCATAGACTCCACAAATGTTATTCAGGACATTTTTGTTTTTTCCCCACTTCCTGCAGCGTTTTGCATATTTACAATTTTTTGTGTTCTGAAGTTGTATCCAATAAATATGTTTTACAAGCAAAAGGGTAACAAGATTTTGAATTTGTGACTTTCAGGCTCCATATCTCACCATCCACTATAGCTTTGAATGTGAGACTACCATCCTTTTATAGACAATCATCTTGGCTATCTCATACATAACTTTGACCTGCAACTATTTAGCATATGCTTAGTTCTGCAGATTCTTGCATTGTTACTGTTTTGCTCCTGGTGGTGGGACAATCTTTTTCTTCTTGTATACTACAAATTACAACCTGTTCTCACATTCCATAATAGCGCAGTGTGTTATTAGGCTGATTCCCAAGCGAAAGGTCACTGGTTCGAGCAGCCATGAAGATTTTCCAAAAAAGAGAAACAGCATCGTCCAGCTTATTAATAGCATCTCTAGGACAAGAAAATTGTCAAACTGCATCGTGTGAGGCCATGACAGCTGGAAGAATATGAAACGAAGTCCGTCCATTCATTCCAAAGCCAAGAGGTGACGTCCAGGGGAAATATCAGTCAAAAAGTTGACTCCAGCCTGGATCGTGTGAATAGTATGCCGGTGCCTGTGTGGATTAGAAAGTCCGCAGCTCCAGCCCAGATTCCCGCCTGGCGGGAATCTGGGCTGGAGCTGCGGACTTTCTAATCCACACAGACACCGGCATACTATTCACACGAGCTGTACCGTTTAATTTGTACAGCTCCCCTAGGTGAGCTCTGTATCCTGTCCTGCTGTGTGATACTTTGTAATCTTAGGATCTCAGCTGCGCTTTTATTCTCTTCAACAATTTTGCTCACCGCACCGGCTCTTACGAGAGGGAGAGTTTTCGAGCCGGACGGAGGCATTAGCGCACAGTACTTCAAAAAGTTGACTCATCACAAGGTCTATCAGTTCTATCATGACAGACATGGCAGTGGAGGTGGCTTGTATGCTTCGTAAGAGTGAGATCACAGATGTCCATGCAAGCATCACACAGGTCTGGAATTATGGCCTGAAAAAAGGTGAAGAAGCCACGACTTCTATCTCATTATAAAAAGCGTCGGCAAAGAATTTACAAAAAAGTACGAAAAATGGGAGATTGGAAACGGTGATTTGGAGCGATGAGATGAAAGTCAATAGACCGGGCTCTGATGGGAGCTACTGGGTCTGGAAGAATCAAGGGAAAAGGGGGCGAACGGATCAAGAAATGTAAGAACTTGTCAAGTTCGGTGGAAGAAGCCTGATGATACGGGGTTTTACAGCCAAAGATATTGGATACTTGACCAGGATCAATATTGATCTCAATGCGAGTGTCCTACAAGAGGAGTTACTGCGTACACTCAAGTACTATGGGTATGAAAAGGACGACACAGTGTTCCAGCAGGAAAACGACCTGAGGTATACATCAAGGTTGGAGAAGGAATGGTTCAATGATAATGGAGTTGCTGTATTGGCCTCCCCAGACCTCAACCCAATCCAACACTTGTGGGTAGAGTTGAAGAAAAAGCTGTATTGGTACCCAAGTCCAGTCTGCACCAACGTTGGGAATGTGTAGAAGAGACCTGGGATCAGATTTTGGTCAACACATGCTTGAATCTGATCCAGAGCCCAGAAGGATTCAGTCAGTGCTGAAAGCCAAAAGATGGATTTACCAAAGACTAACAAAATAATAAAAATTAACATTTTGATTTTTAGGAGCAAAACAGTAACAATGCAGTTGCAGGAAAGAATCTGCAGAACTAAGCAGATGCTAAATACTTGCAAGTCAATTTTATGTATAAGATATGCAAGATGATTGTCTATAAAATGATGGTAGCTTCATGTACAAAGCTGTAGTAGATTGTGAGACGTGAAGCCTGAAAGTCGAAAGTTCAAAACATTGTTAACATTTTGCTTGTCAGTGTCTGTTCTACCTAAAAAGCGTGATTATTGTATCATAAGGTGATAAACAGCCTGATGTTACCATTTTACTACAGTTATCACTTCAACATGCGCCATGTATGAGGGAGTCAGGAGTCGGAGTCAGAAGTTGAAGGATTGGAAAATTGAGGATTCGGAGTCGGGGCCTTGGCTTCCAACTCCACAGGCCTGATTTTAATTTGGCTCTTAACTTTTTCAACTCAGGAGCCAATCGCTTCTTAATTTATTTTTTCAGTTTGGAGCACTGGGTACATCTATATAGCTTCATGTACTCCAAAACATTATGTAGTTATTATGGGAAAAAAGGAAAATCCAAACAATGCTTATACCCCAATACAACCCCAAAATATCACATTGGAAATCTGAACTAATGCGGTAAGAGGGAAATCTTATAGTTTGGCTGTGGTCACTGCATTTCTTCTCTGTTACCAGCCCAGAGCCAATACTGGCTTTTAGAGGAGGCAGATTAACAGAGAAGCCAGGAGGACCATTCATGTAATCGTGAAGTTTGTAAGGAAAAGGTTACGTAGCAGATGACAACTTCTGGTTTCTTCTAAAGATTCAGTCTGAACGTGGATCGAACAACAGCCAAGTCACCGAACAATTAATATTCACAAGTGAAAACGGGAGCGAAAAAGAGCAGAAAACAAAATGGTATTTGCTTACATACATCCAATGCTCACAAAAAGTAAAGGATATTTGGTTTCGGGGAAAACATAAAAATTTCACGCTCCAGTGATATTTTATCCTGAAAGTCAGCCATTTAAGTCATAGCTGCAATGCTGATTTTCTCATCTTAAACAATTTTAAGGTAACACCACCAAAAATGTCAGTGTCCCAATAACTTGTCATGTGGCCATGAGCATCAATTACTGCTGGACAATGACGTCTCATGCTTGCTGTTCACAAGTGGAGTTATTGACCGCTGAAGCAGGAGATCACACTCTTCATGGAGGGTGCCGCTCAGGTACTTGAAGTTCAGGGGTAAAGAGTTACAACCTCCTACACAGCAACTCAGCTGATTCCACAGGTTTTCTAGGGGGTTCAGGTCTGGAGATAGAGCAGGGCACTCCCTTTGAGGTACCCCAGTCCCCAACAGTGGTTCCCGAACGATGTGATCTCGATTAGTTGGAGCATTGTCGTCCATGAAGATGAAATTAGCCCTGTGTTATTCATGCAGAGGCACAAGGACTGGATTGATGATGTTATGTAAGTAGTAGAGGCTTGTCACTGTACCATTCACAAAGTGTAGGCAGTTCTGTATTGACTGGACACACCTGCCCATACTAACACCACCACCAAAGGCTCATCTGGGGACCACTGGGGCTGATGCATAGTGCTCTCCTTGATGATGGCCATTGTTTCTGCCCAGAGTGAATTGACTTATTACTGAACAGTACTGGAGACCACTGGTCTATTGTCCAGTGCAGATGTCTCCTGGCCCATGCCAGGCGCTGATGCCTGGTGGTGTGGTCAGGTATCCTTAGGGCAAGGGTTTTCGGACGGTTTTTCAGCCGGTTTGCGGCTTTTCAGACTGCCTGAAAAACCGGCCGAAAATGAGCACAATTGTGCTCTATGCAAAACCTGTGCAGCAGTCCCCACTGCACAGGTTTTGCCGTCGGACGGTTTTGCCGCCGGCGGTCCGGCGGCAAAACATTGTAGAAGCACAATCTTCCGTCTGGTTTCCCGACGGAAGATGTGCTTCTCAATGGGAGGGGGGAGGGCTGTTCTCCGCTCATCGCGGAGAAAAGCCGCCCCCCTGCGGCCGTGGGGACGATCGCAAAACAGGACGAATACCGGCCGGCAAACCAGCCGGTATTTGTCCTGTGCCGTGTGAACGCGCCCTTACTGGTCGTCTAGCACACAGATCATGCTGATGTGAACTATTATGAATGGTCTAACGTGACACTTGGTTGCCTCTCACCTACCTTAAATGAGCCTGGAGTGTGGAATTCATTGTCCGGTTCCACAGGGCATTGGTTACAGTGTGTGATGGAGCCATAAGAAGTCCACTTGTTTCCTTTTCTGTGATTCTTCCAGTCTCTCTGTAGCAACCTGCTGATGACACTGACACTCTAAGCTCAGTGGCCACTTCCGCTTTACAGCATCCTGCCTGAAGCCTCGCAATGGCGAGGTACTGTCGATCCAATGTAAGGCGTTGTCTAGGTCTCATGGTATGAGTCTTCACTAAACAAATTGCATTCAAGTGGTACCATTGAAATCACCATGTAATGTGATGTGATTGAACGCTAAAAAGAATAAAAATCTTACTGGCCCGGAAAAAAGAAATGCAACGGTGCAATTTTTATGTGAGGATTAGTTTTTACAGAAACATTATCCTTACTCTGCAAATCAGTACAATTCCATCAATACCCAATAGATATCTTTAGTAATGTTTCATTACTTTCAAAACAGATTTTTTTTTTTAACCCCTTAACAACCGCTGTCTTTTGACAGAGGATTGATCGTGTTATCTTGTGGCAGAGATGCCAAAAGACCTCACTGCCTTCAGAGGGGATTTGCGGCTCCCAGCGCCTTAAATACACTAGGAACAGAGCTGTAGTAGTTAACAACTGCATTCCTAGATCAGTCTCTGTGCATGGCAGGGACCAGAGGAAGCCTTTGATCCTGGCCATCTAACCCTTTGATTGCTGCAGTCTGTGACCACAGCATGATCCAATCCCCTGCTCCATCGGGATTCCCAGTGCCCACTTTTTTACTGTCATTTTTAGTCCCTCTAGAGGAATTCTACATGCAGTTGCCTGATAATGGGTTGTATATACTATATACTGCTATTTCATTAAAGGGGTTTTGCCACGATGTAATGTTGATGTGGGATCCTCCAAAATGGGTAATCACTTTTCTAAATATATGTCATTAAAAAAAGTGAAGCCTGTAAGATCCACAGCCTGACTAAGATGCCCTTGGTAACCTGAGAGTTTACATTAGACAGGACCAGGACACTGATCTGGCTGTGCTTGCATTGTCTGCACTTATCTCCTGGCAGGGAACATGAACCAGCTTTTAAGGGACTGGGGGAAAAAGTCTCTGTCTCCTGTATAGAGAATCCACTAGTTCTAATATAATTATCAGAGCAAAGATTACAGACGCTCCCTAAGCAGCCCTTCTTCTCCCTCCCCCCCCCCCTCCTCCTCCTCTGCAGCTTCGAAGGGACTGTGGAAAAATTATCCTTTGTCTCCTGTAAAAAAGAATGCACTGGTTGTAATGTAGTTATCTTAGTAAAACTGCAGACACTCCCTTGGCTCATTGCTTCCATGAAGGAATGAAAGAAAGCTGCCTGCCCAGAGCTGATCTCTCCTGAGCAGATAAGAGGCATAAAACAAAACCCATTAACTTGTGCACAATAGTTCTCCTCTGTGATGTAGCAAAACAATGTTTGCTCAGCCACAGAGACTGAGCCTCCTCGCGAACGTGCAGGAGAGGTGGTGCTATGACATCACAGAGGAGGTACTTGTTTTTTTTAAACACAGAAACACAGTCTGTTAGCTGAGGAAATCCCACTGGGGCTGCAAGCTGTTACTTGAGTATGGAGATGACAGTGAGTGAGCTTACACCATACTCCTCTAATGCCCACGTAAGGCTAAATCTACACAGCAAGCGTCAAAATGCCGTCCAAAATCCAACAGCATTTAGACATTGCAGGGCGGCAGTTTTTGGCGCAGTTTTGCACAAAAGCCTTGGTCGGTTTTCGGATTTGCCGTCAGCCTGTACAATTACATGTACGGGAATCCGACAGCAATCCTGCAGAATATACAACATGCTGCATATTCTGCCGGATTTTAAAACCGACAGTAAACAATCTGTGCTGTGTAAACTACAACACAGATTTGTTATTGCCGTCTATGCAGCACAGGGTAATGTCGGACTTTTGGCGGATTCAAAATACTGACTGCGATGAAAAACCGATACTGTGTAGACCTAACCTAAGAAACACACACACACTTCTTGGAGGATTAACGGGATTGACTGGTTTAGAAAACCCATTTTGAAATCCTAAATACTGAATTAGTTATTAAGGTCCTTTGCTCCGCACCTTCATCTATAAACCTCAGCAGAGATCAGCCGCCAACAACAACTCTGGACACAGCCTGCCGATTTCAATGGGCGGCGGTGTGTACAGATTCTCCTGTGGTGCGGTAGTCCTGCTGCAGAGTGAGGAATGATACCGCCAAAGAAAGGACTAGTGCTTTAATCCCTGGACGAGTGTCCAGACTATATGTCGTATTAAAGGGGTGTTCCAGGACCTAAGAACGCTCGTTTGTCTGTCTGGACGTGATTATATAGAAACTCATTCTTGCCTCCTGGAGGCTCCCGGTCCGTTCATCCTGGAAGAAGCAGTGGCTGCAGCGGTCATGTAAATAAAGACTGTTCCCTGCTTACTTCCTGGATGAACGGACGGGCAGCCGGGAGGGAAGAATGAGTCTTATCTTCTAATCTTTATCAAGTCCCGACAGACCAACGAGCTGTCTTAGATCCTGGAACACTCCTTTAGTCATGTGGGTTCTGCCATAGGTCACGGCAGGAGCTCAGTGGGTTCTGCCATCCAATCCTGGCAGTGTAACCCTATTGATGCTGCAGCGTCTAAAGTTTCTTTATACAGATGGATGGGGACCCCTCAGGCCACACGTGTAGGGTCAGGTGTCAGCCCTACAGTCTCCTCCTCTGCATCAGGTGCATAGTTTCTTCCTTAAAGGGGTTGTCTCACTACAAGGATTGCTTTTTATGTTAAAGATCTTGCGAACACAAGTCACTTTGCAATATGTGTCCATTAACAGTGTCCAAACTATTCAGAGATATCCCCTCTTGTAATGGGCTGCATCAGCTCCTCAGGTCGCTATAGCTACAGACCTGTTTGATCTATCCTGATAGGCTGCCAGCACTGGTTGCTATAGCTACACACCCGGCTTCTACTGCAGCCTAGTAGAAGCCAGTAAACATGCCCCCCGAATTCAAACTGAAACCAAGAAAAGAGAACTGAGGTAGGTTGAATCAATGTAGTGAGACAACCCCTTTAACCGCCTCTTTGCTCGGCCATCAGTGCCGTTAGCTTTGGCACCTGACATGCTAATAAGAATACAAACTGTCAAGGGGGAGGTCAGCACTGACAGTGTGTAAAGCACTCCGCCCCCCAGGAAAACTGTGCCCTGAGCAATCAGAGAAGAGCGCGGGCTTCAAGGAGCAGCGGAGGTGACCTGTGGAGGACAGCTCTTACCCATCCGGAGAATACTCCAGGTTGAAGACTGCTCCATGAGTCCTTGTGCTGAGATTCATAGAGTCTGCTGCATGAATAGAGCTGTACAGACCGGTCATAGCCCTGTAGTTGTCCCGGGCTGGATCCACACACAGGCCCCGGCCCAGACATCTGTCCCTCAGCCAGTAGAACAGGCTCTCTGGAGTGAAGTTCCCGGGCGTGGCCTCTTCCGCGGAGGCGGGGCTCCTGGCCTCCTCTACAGGCAGCGGCGGCGGCCGCTCTTCCGTCTCGTCATGAGCGTCTTCCTTGGCTTCATGCTCCGGTCTCTCCTCCTTTGTGCTGCTCATTCTCCCTCCTGTGGAGGCCGCAGTCGTGTAATGTCCTCCTGCCTCAGCCGTTAGCGCTCCGGGCCCTGGGAGGTGGCGCGGTGCACTGGAGCATATCCGCACAGGCCCCAGCACCCAGTGGGCCCTCTCCTGCAGTCCGACCGCGTCCCCGTGTAGGTTGCAAGCAGATTATACGATGTGCCGCTCACAGAGGGGGAGCTGATATGACGTCACAACATCGCGCCGACCTACGTTTCCGTCATACACAGTCCTATAGCCACAATAGAACGTGCGGGTTACGTCCATGACGCCACATCATTACGTCTTCACGTATACGCTCAGGTACTGCGGCGTGCATTGGAGACGATGCTCTTCCAATACACTTGCCCCAGACAATGGGGGGCCCCCCCGAACGAGTTTTTCCCGGGTTGCTGGCGGTGAGTTCATAGGTCCCCGCCCCGTTATTTCCCCCATGGTTTTCCCGCGGGGTCGTGCAGGCGGGGGATCTATTGAGGCGTTGAGGGTCTGTGCTTCGTTGCTGCGCAGGTTTCCTTATTTTACATGCTCCAAATTCCATTGCCCCCCCCCGCGGGGGGAGAAAAAAGGGGGGGCCGGCCCCAAAGGGTTTTCTTTCCAACGCCAGATCGCGCTGTTTATTGACGTCACACACAATGGTCCTCCTGAAAACAGGTTTTAGTAAGAACGACAGATGCAAATAAAATTCTGCCCAAAGAAAATTTTAGCCAACCTCTCTTTTTGTCAAAAGGAAAGCGATTTAAAGAGGTTTTTCCACCCTCCAAATTTGGCTTTATTTTTTTAGGAATATGAAATACAGATGTTAAAAAATGCGGGCATTCTCAATTTTCCCCTACCAATGGGGGAGGAAATTGGGGGAAAAAGGAAAAACTGGGTATTTTTCCTCAGGCTGTCCCAAATTTGGATAGCACGTTAGGGCAAACAATTGCCCCGAGACCGGGTGTCCAGTAATGTGCCCCAAAAACAAACCCGGGATATCAAATCTGCTCCAACGGGTCATTTGCCAGAAAAAAGAGATGGGGAAAACCCCACGGGAAATTTCATTTTTATTTACTGACAAGAAAGGGGACAGTTTAAAAAAGGCCCCTAAAAAAAAAAAACGACATCCCTTTACTGCCAACCGAAGACACAGGACCACCCCCCAGGAAATTAAAATTTTTTTTTAACTCCCCAAACAAATTTGGGAAACAAAAAACACAGGGCTCCCACAAGAACGACATACTTTACTGTTAACAAGAGAGACACAAGACCCTAAAAGGGGAACAACAACCTAGTCCCCAAAAAAAAAGGAACAGGACCCCCCCCAGAACGAATGACATACTTTACTGCCAACAAAAGAGACACAGGACCCCCACAGGAAATATATACTTTACTGCCAAAAAAAAGAGAACACGGGGACCCTCACGGGGACACATACTTTCCCTTGCCAAAAAGAAGACACACCCCCCCCACAGGAATGACATACTTTACTGCCAACAAGAGAGACACAGGACCCTCACAGGGACGACATACTTTACTGCCAACAAGGGGAGAAAACGGGCCCCCCCCCACGGGGGAATTTGACATACTTTACGCCAAAAAAAAAGGGGCCACGGAAACCCCCCCCGGAAAACTACATTTTTTAAATTTCCAAAAAAGGGAGAGACCCCAGGACCCTCCCCCGGGAAAACGCCCAAAACTTTACTGCCCAAGAAGAAAACCGGACCGCCGGGAGGGACATATTTTTAGTAAACCCAAAAGAACACAGGACAACCCCCCAAAGCAAGGGACAAACTTTACTCCCAAAAGAAGACACAAAAATTACATTTTTTACTCCCAAAATCAAAGGACACAGGACCCCCCAAGGGAAAAAACTTATTTTTACTCCCAACAAAAGAGACACAAAAACCCCCAAAAGGGAATGACAAAAATTTTAATGCCAAACAAAAGAGACAGACACAGGACCCCCACAAGAACAACATACTTTACTGACAACAAAGTGACAGACACAGGACCCCCACAATAATCCCTTTTTTTACTGCCAAAAAAAAAACACGGGAAACCCCCCCCCGGGAAATAAAATCCCTTTACTGCCAACAAGAGAGACACAGGACCCTCACAGGGACGACATACTTTACTGCCAACAAGGGGGAGACACGGGAAACCCCCACAGGAAATGACTTTATTTTAAACTCCCAAAAAGAGACGGGGGGGAACCCCCAAAAGGAAAATGACATACTTTCCCTCCCCAAACAAGAAGACACGGGACCCTCCACGGGGAAACCCCATACTTTACTCCCAACAAGAAGACCCCGGGAACCCACGGGGAATGACTTTTTTTACTGAAAAGGAGACACAAAACCCTCCCCCCAGGGACACAATTACTTTAGTGCCAAAAAGAGACCCCGGGGCCCCCCACACAATGACTTTTACTTTACTCCCCAAAAAAAGAGACACGGGGCCCCCCCACGGGAACTATATTTTTTTTATTTGCCAACAAAGAGAGACACAGGACCCCCACAGGAATGACATACTTTACGGGCCAAACAAGGGGAGACCGGGGAAACCCCAGGGGGAAACGACATACTTTACGCCAAAAAAGGAGAGACACAGGACCCCCACAGAAATGACATACTTTACTCCCCAAAAAAGGGGACAAAAGGCCCCGCACGGGGGGACGACATCCCCTTTTACTGCAACAAAAGAGACACAGGACACCCACAGCAATGACATACTTTTTCCCAAAGAAGAGAGACACGGAATTACATATTTTAAATTTCCCCAAAAAAAAAGGGACACAGGCCCCCTAAAAGGGGACAACTTTTTTTAATCCCAAACAAAAGGGGACACGGGCCCCCCCACGGGAAAAGACATACTTTAATGCCAACAAAAAAAAAACCAGAACAGGACCCCCACAAAAAAAACCATACTTTTAACTGACCAAAGTGACCAGCAAAAGGCCCCCCAAACAAGAAAAAACCCATATTTTTAATGAAAACCCCAAAGTGACGGGACAAAGGACCCCCACAGCAATGACATACTTTACTGCCAACAAAAAGAAAACCGGACCCCACAGGAAAATGAAATATTTTTACTGCCAACAAAGAGACACGGGGCCCCCTCACGGGGACGACATCCTTTACGGGGCCAACAAGAAGAAACAGGACCCCCAAAAGGAAAAATGACAAAATTTTTTTATGCCAAACAAAGAGAAACAGGACCCCCCCCGGGAATGACCTTTCCCTTTACTGCCAAAAAAGAAACCCCAGGACCCTCACAGGGACGACATATTTTAAAGTCCCAAAAAAAGAGCCCACAGGCCCCCCACAGCAATGACTTTTTTTATGAAAAAAAAAAGAGAAACAGGACCCCCAAAAAGGGGAATGAAATACTTTACTCCCAAACAAAGGGGAAGCGGGGCCCCTCACGGGGAACACAAATTTTTACTGCCAAAAAAGAGAGACACGGACCCCCCCCCGTAAAGGACATATTTTTTAACTCCCCCAAGAAAGAAAAACAGGCCCCCCAACAGGAGGAAAAAAATGACAAAAACCTTTACTGCCAACAAGGGGAGACACAGGGCCCCCAAAGGGGAATGCATATTTTACTGAAAAACAAAAAAGGGAAGACAAAAGGGACCGTCACGGGACGCCCATTACTTTTACTGCCAACAAGAAACACAGGCCCCTCCGGGCCCGAAAAAACTTTACTCCCCAAAAAGGGAGACCCGGACCCCACCCCAAAATGCATATTTTACTGTCCAACAAGAGAGACACAGGACCCCCAAAAGGAAAATGAAAATATTTTAAACTGCCAAAAAGGGGAGAAAAGGGCCCCCCCCCCCCAAAAGGTGCCCCCCCCCCCAAGGCATGACATACTTTACTCCCAAACAAAGGGGACGGGACACAGGGCTCCCCACAAAAAACGACTTATTTTTACTGTTTAAAAGGGAGAAAAACCACAAAAACCCTAAACGGGGAAAAAACATACTTTAGGGGCCAAAAAGAGACACGGGACCCCCCCCAGCAATGAAAAATATTTTTACTGCCAACAAAAGAGACACAGGACCCCCACAGGAATGACATACTTTACTGCCAACAAGAGAGACACAGGACCCCCACAGGAATGACATTTTTAAATTTCCAAACAAAAGAGACAGCACAGGCCCCCCCACAAAAACAACATATTTTATTTTGAAAACAAAAAAGACAGACCCCGGGGATCCTCCCGGGAAATGACAAATTTTACTCCCCTAAAATGTGGGCCCCCTCACAGGGAAATTAAAACTTTTATTTTAGATGTCGTGGAGGTTCATCCAATATTTTGTAAACTACACCATATTTATGAAACATGGCTGGCACAGTCAGCCATGCAGAATTGCTAGCACAGGGTGGGACATTCTCCTAACATTGAAGAGTGTGATTTTTGCTGTATGTGTGGGTGGAGGAGGGAAGGGGTTGAAAGGTGATGAAGAGGACTGCTGCTTTAGGCCGTGTTCACACGGATTATTTTGGCGCGGATTGGCGCCATACTGCGTGCTGCATTTGCGCTGCAGTACGGCGCCAATCCGTCGCAGTAATTACGGTAATCCACTGCTCTCATAGAGAACAGTGGATTCCGTTGCTCCTACCGGCTCGGCGAATCCGCCGGGCGGGGAGAAAGTGACACGCACATTATTTACGGCGCGGACGTGCCGTAGATAATGCATTGTCTATGGGGCCGGCGGGCTGCTCCCCCGCCGCGCTCCCGTCCCGCCCCTTATTTACGCCGGAATTGCGAGCGCAATCCGGCTCGCAAATCCGCCGTGAATAAGCAGTGTGAACGGGGCCTTAGGGTGCTTTCACACAGCGCAGTTTTGGTGCAGTTTTAACTGCACTCCAATTAAACTGCCTTTATTACCAGAAAGCTTCTTTCAGTTGTCTAAATTGTTCAGAAAGGTGTTTCAAGTAAGTAATCAATTACTGTGTTTGAAGTCCTGTGGATTACAAACACACTAATTGATTACTCACTTTCCAAACAGTTTAGGGTGCTTTCACACGGCGCGTTTTTGGTGCGTTTTTCACTGCGATTTTTGTGCAGATATGTACAGCATTAATTGCTGTGCCTTCCTGCACAAAAAACACATTGAAAAAAACGCATCAAAAACGCACCGTGTGAAAGCACCCTAAGTGAAAAAAGCTTGCTGGTGATAAAGGCAGTTTAATTGGAGTGCAGTTAAAACTTCACCAAAACTGCGCTGTGTAAAAGCACCCTTAGGCTATGTTCACACGGCTTAACTGCAGGGCGTAATTTCACCTCGCAATTAGGCCGTGGGGGCGGGGCGGGAGAGAGCGGGGGGGCCGGCACTTCGCCGGCCCATAGACAGTCATTGCTAGCGGCGCGTATACGCCGCTAGAAAGTGACCTGTCAATGATCTCCCCCCTCGGCGTATTCGCCGAGCAGGGAGAGGAGACGTAATGCATAGTTCTCTATGAGAACTGTGCATTACCGTAGTTACTGGGACGGATTCAGCCCGTAATTGGCGCACTCTGGCGCGTAATTACGGACCGAATTATGTCCCAGAATAAGCCGTGTGAACATGGCCTTAGGGCGTATGGTTCACATGCTTAACTGCGGAGGTCAATTTTACGCCAGCAATTACGCCGTAGAGTCGCTGGGCGAGGAAGCGGGAGTCGAATTGGCGGGTTGGCCGGAACTAACTCGCATAGCCGCCCATAGACCAGTCATTGCAAGCGGTGCGTATAACCCGCTTAGAAATGTTACCTGTCAATTATCTCCCCCCCCTGGGGTATTGCCAGAGGGAAGGAGCTAATACTATTTCTCATGAGAACTGTGCATTACCGTATTTCTGGGAGGGATTCACCCCGAATTGGCGCACTTTCTGGCGGTAATTACGGACCAATTACGTCCCCAGAAAAAACCGTGTAACAGGGCCCTTTGGGGGGGAGGAAGACTGATCTGTGTAGGAGGTGAATTGTACTTAGAGGGGATAATGGAAAGAGGTGCTGTAGAGAGGGTAAATATCCCAGGTTTCAAAACCTACATGGTTTTACTGTTGGATTTTGATGTGCATTTAGTATTTGAAAACCATCAAAATCATCCCCATAGACCGCAAAAGAAAACTCAAGTATCCACACAGCGAGGTTGGATTAGAAAAAAACTTAGAATATGTTCAATCTCCTGCTGTATTTCACTTGAAAAACAGCAGAAAATTGAGTATTTAAGTCAATTGGAAGCCCGAATCTGAAAACCACGCCAAAAAAAAGGAGTATAAAATGCTGCGCACATACGGATTTAGAATTGAGTATTTGTCCTTTGCCATGTTGACAAAGCCTTAGAAGGGGGAAATGGAGATTAGTGCTGCAGGAGGAGGGCGAGGTGTATGGGGAAAGAGGAGATTGTAGTGTGAAGGAGGTAAATTGTGCTGCAGAGGAAGAGGTAACATGCTGTTATGAGGGGCAGGGCTGTGGCATCGGTAACCCAAAGCTTCAACTCCCTCATACATTCTCAATAGATGTTCCAGTGGACAACGCCCAAAGCATAAATTCAATAGATGGCCTTTGTGCTTGTTAAAATTTTCAAACTTTTATTCATTCCATTTTAAAAATGCTCAATACATCAGAGCATAGAGGCTGCAGTATAGTGTCCATGCAGAAAAAAAGCTAATTTTTTTTTCTGCATTGACACTGTACTGCAGCCTCTACACTCTGATGTATTGAGCATTTTTAAAATGTAATGAATAAAAGTTTGAAAATGTTATCAAGCACCATGGCCATCTATTTAATTTATGCGTTGGGCGTTGTCAGCTGGAACATCTATTTAGAAAGTTTGTTTGAACCTTTTCCCCATGAGGAGTTGTTTGGGGAGTTCCAAGCTCCGCCGGTAATAAGAGTGTGCAAGAAGCCGCATGAAGATACGTACGTGAGTCAACGTTTATAATATTTAAAGGGGTTTTATCATTTCATTAAATGGTCTTCAAAATAAGGGGACAGTGAAAACAAGCAACTTTGCAATTGGATGTCATTAGCAAAGCTGTCTTGTATTCACAGTATTCCTTATCTTGTGTTTTTTGTTTACACTGATATCCAGTCCTGGTCGAATCCCTCCGGATCCCTCCTCTTTGCATTTCACTAGCTGAGAGCTCATTTACATTCTGTACAGCCCCCGGTCGAATTCATGGGGCTGTATCTCTCACTCAGAGTAAGGGACCGTCACATTTTCACTTTATACAGGCAGAAGAAACAGAATTACACTGAAGGGCTTACACAATCAGGAAATAGCACAATTTGTGTCGATCCTGCCTGACTCAGAGTTTAGGGCCGTAGCATTTTCTGTCTCCACACCCAGCAGAAACAGACTGAAACAGATTCTACAATGAGAAAACATAACAGTTTTGTCCCGGTGCCTAACTCTCCTGCATAGAAGCGAGATCTGTGCTGTTCATAGAGCATCTCCAGCTGTGAGAGGAAGAGGAGAAGAGTTCAGTTGCTCAGACTAGATTGAATGCAGCCTGTGGTAGGTATACAGCTCTTACAAAAATAAGACTGCATAGGGAAAGACACAGTGACATGTGGACTCAGAGAGGGGAAGGGGGGGGGGGGTCTCAGGAGCCAGCATGCACAGTGAAGGGGGGGGGGGGATGATGTCACCCAGCTGGGAGGGGAAGAAACGCCCCTGCATTTCCAGAGTTGAGAAGCTGAGAGCAGTGTGAATCAGCTGAACTAAGGAAGCGATACATCCCCTTTAACTCTCTCATACATGGTGCATATTTAAGTGATAACTTTACTGTAGTAAAATGGTAACATCAGGCTTTTTATCACTTTATGATACAGTAATCAAGCTATTTAGGTAGAACATACACTGACAAGTAAAATGGTAACAATGTTTTGACCTTTTGACTTTCAGGCTCCATATCTAACCATTCACTTCAGCTTTGAACATGAAACTACCATCATTTTATAGACAATCACCTAAGCTATCTTATACATAAATTTGATTTGCAAGTATTTAGCATCTGCTTAGTTCTGCAGATTCTTGTCATGTATCTGCATTGTTACTGTTTTTCTCCTAAAAATCAAAATGTTAATTTTTATTATTTTGTTAGCATTTGGTAAATCCACCTTTGGCTTTCAACACTGCCTGAATCCTTTTGGGCTCTGGATCAGATTTAACCATGTCTCGACCAACATCTGATCCCAGGTCTCTTCTATGAATACAGCTTTTTTTTCCAACTCTACCCAGCAACTCTTCTTCATTATCAATGAATCATTTCTTCGCCAAACTCGATGTTTGCTTTAGGTCATTGTCCTGCTGCAACACGATGTTGTCCTTTTCAGACCATAGCACTCATATAATTTTGTTGGATACTCACATATAGCTCAGCATTACGATCAACATCATTCCTGGTACAGTATCCAACGTCTTTGGCTGTGAAACAACCCTGTATTATCAACTTGACAGTTTCTTCAGGGGGGCTCCTGAGAACTCCTGACTAAATCCTGGATTATCCAAATCTTCCTGGACCCTGACCGGCCTTAACCGACGCCCTAGGTGTACCCCAAGACCCCAGAGAAACGGGGTGCGGGGGTGGTGAGGTTCCAGTGAGCTACCTGGAGCGGAGTGCCTGGTGGAAATCCCGGGGGCTCTGGCGGGAACGGCGGCCATCTTTCTTCCTAACCTCGGCCACTGAGTCAGAGAGAGAAGCGCGGAGAAGAGGCAGACTCTGCAGCACACGGCCGCATCCTTCCACCTGACAGAGCGAGGCAGAGAGGCCGGGAGTGAGACGGCGGGCCCGGAGCGCGCTCGGTAGCTGCGGAGGAGTGCCGGCAGTGACTCGCTGGGTACGGCGCGGCGGGAGAGCAGTGCAGAGCTACGGCAGCCACAGCGGGGGAGTCAAGCAACAGGTACTGACACCCATCCACTTTGGTGGAAGAGCAGCTCCCAGAGGAGAGTGATTTCTGGACTGCCTACCCACGGCCACATAGCCCAGCTGTCCAATGACATAAGCTGCGAGCCCATCATATACTGGGACAGGGGCAGAGTGGGCCTGAGAGACACATTTCTAACTATAACATTGGACTCTCCAAGGACTGTGTGAAGTCTCCTGCACGGGTTTTATATACCACCTTCCTGATCAGGCTCCATATAGACATAGTATAAAGGCTGCGGCAGGAGAGGTTATATGGGCCACAAGACCGGGCCCTCCCTAGCCGACAGCAAAAGCCCCTTCAGTGGATGCCATGAGTCAAACAGAGGGGGGGGGGGGTCTGTCAGTGATCTCTCCCAAGCTGTGCTGGACACTGATAGGATAATGGCAGCTATCGCATGATGTCAGATGGCTTTAGCAGTCAAAATTGATTATCTCCAAGCTGACATGAACCGTATCCATGAATATATGGACAAAGTGAGAGAAAGAACCGCTGAGGCCGAAAAGGCGCATTGGGGAGGTGGAGGACATTACTGCAACGCACGAGCGTGCAACTAATACCATGCAACAGCAAATTCAAGTTCTACAAGAGAGAGTGGAGGATGCGGAAAACTGCAACAGGAGAAATAATGTGCGTATACTAGGTCTTCCTGAGAGGGCAGAGGGGGATGAGCCAGAAAAATTCACTGAAAAAACCCGATCCGCCAAGTGCTTTGACCCAATCTTCTCTCTCCTTCTTGCTTCATCTTGAAAGGGCCCATTTGAATCCCTACCAGGCCTGCCACCTGGGTTCCCCCGCAAAGCCCTTTCATCATGAAGTCCTGAACTATCGCGACCGAGACGCCATCTTAACTGCGGCGAGAAAGAAAGGGGAGGTCAAATACAAGAACACACGGCTCTCATTCTATCCAGATTACACGACAGAGGTCCAAAGAAAGAGGAGACAATTCATGTCCGTCAGAAACCGCTTGCGAGAACTTGGCCTAAAGTACTCCATGCTATACCCCACACACCTGCTGGTGTAGGATAGGGATAAGACTCTGTTCTTCACCTCCTCTGAGGAAGCAAACGACTGGCTGGACAAACGCCGGGACAGACGCTGATGGAGCTCTTTAGTGGTACGCTGGACCCAGTGAGTAAGCTGGTCTTTATAGATGTAGACTCTAACAGGTGGTTCTAATCACAGTAGTTTTCGGTTCCCACGGACAAGCTGCTGCATTGTCAGTCAGGAGGGGCCGCGATATCTCTTCAGGTTACAATTGTTGAGTTCAAGGGTTTGGATAAGGCTTTCCTATACACAGGAGTATTGGAGTGGGACTTTTGGTCAACTGTTCATACCATTTTTTGGACTAAGGGAGGTTTCTGTTTATCCCTCCTTTTTGGTCCCGTTCCTTCTAGGTCTTTTCTGAAGGATTGCTATAGTTTCTCCTGCCTGGTTGGTAAGGGGTGAGCTATAGAAAAAGGGTTTTTGTTTTAGGTGCACTCCCCTATGGAGTGAAGTGTTGTATGGTTTTCTACATGCAGTTTAGGGCTAAAAGCTCATCCATGTTGGGGCGGTATGGGCAGGTGGGTGGGGGTGAAGGGAAGTTCATAGTTGTTGTTCTTATTGGTGTGACTGGTTTGAATGCTGGTATGCGTGAAGTGAATGATATCCCGACACCTGGGTCTCGAAGGTCTTTTGGCTCATTTTCGTTGGAACCTTTAATATGGCGACTTTCAGGGTAGTCTCCTGGAACGTCAGGGGTCTGAATTGTAAGGTCAAGAGAGCCTTAGTTTTTAATTTTCTCCGACCGCATAATCCAGACATTGTTATATTGCAGGAAACGCACCTTAGGGGTCAAAAGGTTCTGGCCTTGAAAAGGCCATGGCTAGGAATGGGATTTCATGCTGGTTACTCAAATTTACGCGGAGGGGGGTGTCAATTTTGGGGGTCGAAGAGCCTCCCATTTCAGCTGCTGTATGTACACATAGATCCATCGGGCAGATTTGTAGTAATGCAAGCTCAAATTTGTGGATGTGATTACATCATTGATGGGGTATATATTCCCACCCTTCTCCGGGGTCATACTAGATCAGCTGTCTGCTCTTTTGGCACTCTACCCTACTACTCCTGGGTTACTGCTAGGAGACTTTAACGCCACTTTAAGCCAGGATTTAGATAGATTGCGTCCCAGAACGTCACACGATCCCACTCTGGGGGCGTGGGCAGCGTCCTGTAACCTCACGGAGGTGTGGAGGTGAAGGCACCCAAATGACAGACAGTTCTCATGCTTCTCAGCGACCGCTGGGTCACTCTCCCGTATCGATCTAGCGTTTGCTAGTCCGGATATGCTATCCATGGTGAACACCGCGAAATATTTGCCTCGAGGTATCTCGGATCATGCCCATCTTTTAGTGAGGGTGACTCAGCCAATAGTTGAGGCAACAAAAAGGTGGAGACCGAATCCCAAGTGGCTCCAAGTCCCAGTGCTGGAGGAGAGATGTAGAGTATTGATGGCTATTGGGAGATCAACGAATCTACTTCAGATCCGTTGATGGAATGGGATGCGTTCAAGGCAGTGACTAGGGGGGCGCTTATTCATGCAATCGCCACTCATAGGAAGACCCTTAATCAGCGTAGGGGGGCGCTGGAGGTTGATCTAGCCCAAGCTGAATCAGAGTATGGGAGGTCGCCAGATGAGGAGCATGAGATACGGTTGGGGGAAGTACAGAGAGCATATAATTTGCATCTCACCCAATATACTCAAAAGAGGCTACTGCTTCAGTGGCACATGGTGTTTGTCGAGAGGGATAAAAACGGTAAGGCTCTGGCCTTCCTGGCTAAAACGGAGACTCCCACAACTGTTGTTGCTGGGCTAATTCAAGGGGAGAAATGGTAACCAACCCAGCTGCTATAGCAGAGCAATTTGTAGACTATTATGAGAATATACGCTTCCAAATTAGGTTGTTCAGAGGCCGAAATCAGAGGCTTTCTTGGGTCCATTACACTCCCGGAGATCACAGAGGAGGAAAAGGAGATACTGGCAGGACCGATCACTGAGGCGGAAATTGGCAGGGCTATAGGGCAGATGGCCACTGGTAAAGCCCCAGGCCCCAGACGGTTTTCCGTTTTGAGTGGTTTAAGTGTTTCAGGGAGGAAACTGGCCCTAAGCTAGAGGGTATGTACAGGGCTGCCTTGGGCCTGGGCCCGTTACCCCCTATCAATACGAGGCAACCATAGTAGTGATCAACAAACAGGGTAGACTGCCAGATCTGTGTCAGTCATATCGACCCATCTCTCTCATTAATATAGATGTAAAAATTTTGGCAAAAGTACTGGCATTGAGACTCAATTCCATTATTTTATCAATTGTGGGGGCGGACCAGTCGGGATTCATGCCGGGGAAGTCCACGGATATCAATTTAAGGAGGTTGTACACCAATTTGCAGATAACCCATGACAATTCTGGTAGTAGAGTAATAGCAGCGCTTGACAACGAAAAAGCATTTGACTCAGTAGAATAGAAGTTCATGTGGGCGGTATTGGGATCCGTGGGCTTTCCCGCAGGTTTCTTGAGGTGGCTTCAGATTTTATACTGGCAGCCGATGGCCAGAGTTTTAGTTAATGGCTACCTATCCAGTCAGTTTCTTCTGGGGAGGGGTACTAGGCAGAGGTGCCCTCTATCCCCTTTATTATTCGCCCTGGCTATTGAACCTCTATCCCTCCTCATCAATAGTAACCCACGGATAGAGGGTTGGAACATAAAAGGAATCACAGAGAAAGTCTCTTTGTATGCAGACGATTTACTGGTATATCTGGCGGATCCCAGGGTCTCTCTAGAGGAGCTTCTGGATGTAGTCGATACTTTTGGAACCTTTTCGGGTCTGAGGGTTAATTGGGCGAAGTCAGTACTATTTCCTGTGGATCAGGTCCAGGCAGAGGAGGTGTCCATGAGAAGCCAACTCATAATTGTTGATCAATTCAAGTATCTTGAGATTCAGATCCACAGGGATGTGCAGCGCTTAATTGCTCTAAATCTTTCAGTCACGATGCCTGATATAACTAGAAAACTAAATGCTTGGAGGTCACTCCCATTGACGTTAGTAGGACGTATAAATGTTATAAAAATGGTGCTTTTAACCCAAGCTTTTGTATTTGTATAGGGCAGCCCCCAGTTTGATTCCTCAATCCCACTTCCGATCCTTGGACAGATTGATCTCATCCTTCCTGTGGCTTGGAAGTACTCCCAGAATAAGCAGGCTCTATTTGAAGATGAAGGGTTAGCGTTGCCGGATTTTTACATTTACCATGTGGCTGTGCAGCTGTCTTATGCGGAGTGGTGGATAAGGGCAGACCGTAATAATCCAGTGGTGGGGGCTAAGAGGCGGCGCTATTGGGATCCTTTGAGGCTCTGACCAATTTGGTGTATAGACATGGGAAATATCAGACACAGTTTTTTACGGCTACTATGGCGGCGACAGTGACGGTGTGGAAAAAGTTTGTAGGCACGTATCGGGGGGGAGAGACCAGGATTCTTGGTCCCCTAATCCCATTTTGGAAAAAATGGGAAACTTCCTGAACTTGCCTCATTGTTAGATTTTGAGTTCTGGCCAAGGAAAAGGGGATCAAATATCTGGGAGTTGTATGTTTGAAGGGCGCTTTTATAGACTTTCAAGGCCTTGGCTGCCACAGTCGGTTGGACAGAGTACTCTTTTTAGGTATTTCCAATTGCGTCATGCGTGTTTTTTTTAAACAGTTTGGGGGGGGGGGGCGAGATTCAATTGGCGTGGATCCCCTGGAGGGGGGTGGCTAGAAGGGGGAACCCGAAGAAATTGACACATTTTTGGCCCCCCCTGCCAACCAAATTCCCTTAAAAAAAGTTTTGATAGGGGCAGGGAGATACCCCACCTTGAACCCATCTTTTGGAGGAACCCGGCATCCACATGGAGGGCCACGTATTAGTGCAAGACCAGCTGTACAAAAACAAATGGCTCCAAGAGTCACTACACGCCGTCCAGGCTGGCCAGTATGGGTAAACTGCCCCCCCCCAGATTGCTCCAGTGCTTAATACCCGAGGCCCTTTCCATATGATAGGGGAATGTCCTATTACCCGGGCATTCTGGTCGAATCCTAGGTTTAAAATGAAAGTTGGGACTCCCGGGAGTTTGCGCCCCAGAAAATATCCCCTTGGCCTAGGGAAGAAATAATCCAATAATAGAACAAAAGCTATATAGATTGTTAATGTTCTATCCCCCGAAAACCAATACTGCAAATTTTAAAACCCCCGCCCAAAAAACCCGTTCTAATCACGGGAAAACAAATTGTTAATGGAGACTTGTCAAGTATATCTTACGTCGGGGCCAGGGAATCCCAGACAGGTTCCCGGGGGACATTGGAGCTTGTGATGAATCCCCCTCCCTGTGATGTGGAGTGGTGGGGCCCAGGGTCGGTATACTTTTCCCCAATAGTTGTCAGCGGGTACGCCAGTTTTAAGAATGTTATGGGGGTTAATGTTTTTGTTTTTTAAAATGGTTTTTTTGCCTTAAGGAAGGAAATTTATCTGTGAAAGGGGGAAGCCGGTTTAAATTTTTGAACGGGTTCTTACCCCTTTTCTCGATATCTCTTGAAGAAAGTTGTTGAATTTTTTGTATTATCTAAAGTGGTTTTTTTTTCCCTTTTATGTGAAAAACTTGCTTAATACTTAAAAAAAAAACAAAAAAGAAATGAGAATGCTTGGACTGGGGGGAAAATGTTGCAAGTGGGTAAGTAACTGGCTCACTGATAGAAAACAAAGGGTAGTAATTAACGGTACATACTCAGACTGGATCGCTGTTACTAGTGGGGTACCACAAGGGTCAGTATTGGGCCCTATCCTCTTTAACATTTTCATTAATGATCTTACACAGGGAATACACAGTAGAATATCGATCTTTGCAGACGATACTAGCTCTGTAAAGTAATCAACCCAATAGAGGATAATATGTTATTACAAAGGGATCTGGATAAGTTGGAGGCCTGGGCAGGGAAATGGCAATGAGGTTTAACACTGATAAATGCAAGGTTATGCACATGGGGAAGAGAAATCCATTACATGATTACATGTTAAATGGAAAAACCCACTGGGTAAAAGTGACATGGAGAAGGACTTGGGAATCCTGGTGGACAGTAAACTTAATTGTAGCAGCCAGTGTCAGGCAGCAGCAGCCAAAGCAAATAGGATCATGGGGTGCATTAAAAGGGGCATAGATGCACATGATGAGAACATTATTCTCCCATTATACAAGTCACTGGTTAGACCACACATGGAATATTGTGTACAGTTTTGGGCACCAGTGCACAGGAAAGACATTGTAGAGCTTGAACAGGTACAAAGGCGGGCAACAAAAATAATAAAAGGACTGGGTGGACTACAGTACACAGAAAGATTGGCAAGATTAGGGTTATTTAGTTTAGAGAAAAGAAGGCTTCGGGGGGGACATAATAAATATGTTTAAATACATCAAAGGTCAATATAGAGATCTCTCCCAAGATTTATTTATACACAGGGCTGTATCTAGAACAAGGGGGGCATCCTTTACGTCTTGAGGAACGAAAGTTTCTACATAAACATAGAAAGGGATTCTTTACTGTAAGAGCAGTGAGACTATGGAATTCTCTGCCAGAGGGACTGGTCATGGTGAATTCAATAACCGAGTTCAAAAAGGGTTTGGATGCATTTCTGGAGCGTAATAATATAACAAGTTATAGTGACTAGGATTCAGGAGAGGGGTCATTGATCCAGGGATTTTTCTGATTGCCAGATTGGAGTCAGGAAGGAATTTTTCCCTAAAATGAGGACAATTGGCTTCTACTCATTGGGGGTTTTTGCCTTCCTCTGGATCAAACCCTTAGCACAACAGGCTGAACTAGATGGACGACTTGTCTTTTTTTAGCCTTACAAACTATGAAACTATGAAAAAAACTTGACAGTTTCTTCAATTTCTCAATCCATTCGCCCCATTCTTCCAAACCCATTTGTACCCATCAGAGCCCACTCTACTGACTTTCATCTCATTCCTCTCAAATCACCCATTTCCAATCTTTCATTTTTCATACTTTTTTGCAAACTCAAGCCAACACGTCTTATGATAACTTTGATGTCGAGACTTCTTCACCTTCTTTCGGGCCATCATGCCAGACCTGTGTGATGCGTGTTGCCCGATGCTTGCATGGACTTCAGTGATCTCACTGTTACGAAGCATACGAGCCACCTCCACTACCGTGTCTGTCGCATCAGAACTAAGAGACCTTGTGGCGAGCCGTCTTGTTGACTAATATTTTGCCTGGATGTCTTGGCTTTTGAATGGATGGATAGACGTCATTTCGTATCCTTCCAGCTATTGTGACCTCACATGATGCTGTTTGCCAATTTTCTTGGCCCAGAGACCGCTATGGATGAGCTGGAAGACACGGTTTCTCTTTTCTTGGGAAATCATGTTCATGGCTGCTCCTCAATTCAAACCAATGACCTTTCGCTTGGGAATTAGCCTAAGAACACACTGCGCGATGAGAGAATGTGAGAACAGGTTGTAATTTGTAGTATACAAGAACAGATTGTTCCACCACCCGGAGTAAAACAGTAACAATGCAGTAACAGGACAAGAATCTACTTAGATAAGCATATGCTAAAAAGTTGCAGGTCAAAGTTTAAGATCGCCAAGATGATTGTCTATAAAATGATGATAGTCTCATGTTCAAAACTATAGTGGATGGGGAGATATGGAGCCTGAAAGATAAAAAACATTCTTACCCTTTTGCTTGTCAGGATAAAAGACTTATTGGATACAACTTTAGAACAAAAATCTTTAATAAACTCTAAATATGCAAATCACTGAACAACCTCTTTACACTAACTTGGGTTGGTAGCGAAGCGGCGACCACATGGGCAACATCTCTAACAATCTCAGGGTATAAATTAATTGTCTCATGCACACTCCGTTTTGACGAACAGTCGAACTCTTCTACTTCTTTAAAAGCAAGTGAAAAATCATGCTGAAATCTGGTCAATCTGTTTGCTATGGGAGCGGAATCTTTTCCCCTACGACAACACTTTGCCTGCTCCATGTCATCCAAATACTTTTCAAAATTAAACTCCTCATCTGATGAGGCTGAAGATATGGGGGCAGTAGAACTGGCAAGTCCTCTTGCTCTTGGCACTGCATTGAACTGTACCAATTTATTATATTTTGGGAGTCGGATTATTTTATAATGACTCCAACTCCATCAAAATGGGCACCAACTCCACAGCACTGGTGAGGAGGAGTTAAACTGATGGGGAGACATTGCTATAAAAGGGCAATTCTACTGTGTGGTGTTATAAGGGCATGTCCCCATGGCATGGGTTTTTCGGCCGGTTTTTCAGCCGTTTTTTTCGGTTTTTCAGACCGCCTGAAAAACCGGCCGAAAATTAGCACAATTGGCTCTAAAAAACCCGTGCAGCACCCCCACCAGGGGTTTTCCTCGGCGGTTTTGCCGCCGGCGGTCCGATAAAAAAACTTTGCGCAAGCACCATCTTCCTTCCTTTTTGGACGGAATCTGTGCTCCTCATGGGGGGGGGGGCTCGCAAAAAAAAAAAGCCGCCCCCCCCCCCCCCGGGCCGGGGGTCTGGCGCAAAAACAGGCAAACCGGCCGGTATTTGTCCTATGCCGTGGGGGATGCGCCCTAAGTGTATGGGTGGGAGAGTGGTGCTACAGATGGAGGGGTGATGATGCTGTGAGGGATTGAAGTGCTAAGGGAAAAAGTAGTGCTGTGAGGGGCAGGAGTGCTGGAGGGACAAATGTGCAGATATAGTGCTGTGAGGGAAACTTTGCACTGTATGAGGGAGGGGAGTGGTGCAGCATACATACAGTATACAACAGCACTGCCTATGTGTAGCACCTATAGAAGTGGCACCTGCTACAAAATATAAGACAACAGTCCATTTCACAACCTCAGGATTCCCCTTTAAGGTTTTTGCAATCAAAAACCCATTTGTCATAACGGAAAGAAGGGCACAATTTGTCTGAATTACATTGTATTCACATGTTAACAAAATTATGTCAATATATATTCTTTATAAAGTATTGCAACATTGTGTAGATTTTTATTGTGTGTAAATATATAAATTAAAAAATCATTAATAGAAAATGTGCACCAGTAAAGTTGATTAAATCATCCACTATAAACCCCTTACCCCATATTACCCGACAGGGCCCCGAATAGAATTTTTTTTGGGGAATCGCCGTATCGCCTGCTCTCAGAAGAGGGACAAAAATCCCGAAACAAGCGTTTCTGCAGATGAGAGATACTGGGTTGGGTAAAAACCTAATTGCTTCTCAAACTCGGTGGTCAAAGCAAATTGAGGATTTTACATCGAACAGGGGGGGAGCTTTGGGGGGCCCAGCCCCTTTCCCCCTAATGCCTTTTTGAATCAATGCAAGTAAGGCGGAAAGGCAAAACAAACTACAAGCCGTTCGTTCGGTGCTCTCCTTAAGGAGAGATCTTCCCTTCCTTTGGTATAAGTTGACAGCCTTAGATTGACTTACAGAGAAAACCCCAGTTGAGCCCAAGGGTGTTGTAGGCCACTGAGAAAAGCAGACCTGGTGATGTTTTTTAGGGGGAAAGGCAGAGACAGAGGCATGTACAGTAGCTGTAGAAGGGGCCCCAAGTCCAGTCCTACACTGTGTATTGGGAGTTGCTGTCCCTTTTAACTGTAGGGAATAGCTAAGCAGACTGTGCTATTCCATACAGAAGTATGTATTAACATTTTCTAACATACAATATACTTTTTAACACTGAAAATCATGTATTATGGCATTGGACATTTGGGACTATGTGTGACTATGTGCATGGGTTAGGGAATTCCACCAAATGTTCATTTTTTTATTTTTTTTTTAAATAACACTAATAGTTAAATTTTACTATATGAATATTCCCTTTTGCGATACAAGTTTTGTTGTCAGGGCTCCTTCTCAGCTATATATCTGCTGTTATATTTGTACCTGCTCTGAAAAAAAATTAAAGGAGAGCTCTGATTGATTGCTATGGACAACAAAGAAAGTCTTACACCTGGACCGTTTTCATACATGGGGCCCTAAGTGTGCTAATGTGGGTAGATCGTGGGTGTGTGCCTGTGTCCCACACAGTGTAGTCAAAACGGCTCACATCAGAATAATCACAAGTACGTGGCTATGTACTATACAGAGTCATAAGTATACAAGTTTTAATGATGTGCAGGCATCCAGTTGCATAAAGTGCATATCACACACCAGAACATTGATTTCATTACACTAACACAAGACCTTAACCTCTTACCAACATTTGACGTACCCATATGTCAGGGTCGGGTAGGGGTTCCCACAAATTGATGTTTGTGTACGTCATGGCGACCTTGCGAGCTCACAAGCAAAGCTCGCAAGATCGCGGCATGGAACCAGCGGTATACCACTGGCATCATTACCACTGGCATCATGCCGCATACCCCGCAGCCGGAATGAGCTCCGGCCGCGGGTCATTAAGCCTTCGATGTCGCGACCTATCATGGATGCGACATCGAAGCTGCAGGCAACAGGAGTGAGCTCCTGCTGCCTGCGATCGGCGCAGTAACGGCGCTCTGCGTCACTACCGATCTCCTTACCCGACAGCCCGGATGCTAAGTGACAGCATCCGGGTCGTGCGGTACGTCACCATGCCCGCAATGCATGGTAAATGTCAGTCCCATGTAGACCTGTTTACAGCAGTAATGCCGTGTGCAGTTCTCAACTTGTATGAGCGATATTCTGGATAAAAGTATAAGTGTAAAAAAAAAAAGTGTAAAAAAGTAAAACACAAAACACGAAAAATAAAATCAAAACATCGCCCTTTTCCCCTTTACAAACGGCAATCGACCCAAAAAACCCAAAAATAAATGAAGTACCCATATTTGGTATCGCCGCGTGCGTAACGACCCTCCCTTTAAATATGTCATGTTAATTAGCCCGTACAATGAACGCCGTAAAAAACAAAACAAAAAAACAGTCACAGAATTACAATTTTTGTTCATCCCGCAGCACATAAAATGGAATAAAAAGCGATCAAAAACTCATAACACCACCAAAGTAGTGTCAATTAAAACATCAGTTCATCCCGCAAAAAAAGTCCTTACACAGCTCTGTATACGGAAAAATGTTAAAGTTACAGCTATCAGAAGATAGCGATACATAAATATTGTTTTACACAATAAAAACACTAACAAAAAAATGTACTTTCACATAAAAACACTATAAAATTT
>JAODAL010026552.1:0-56585 GCA_025379985.1 Phyllomedusa bahiana | reverse complement strand
GACTTTTTGCCCCCTTTACGAAAATCTAGCTCCACTTCGACTCCTAAGGTTCAGGCAGACCACATTGAAATAGGTCTGCCTGCCTGAACAGTAATATGTCTAGCTTTGCCGAACCACATTCATATATGTGACTAATATTACGAGTGTGGTGCGACGCCCCCAGAACGCCCCCTCATGTTAGGAGCATTAGATAGTGTCGAGTCTTACAAACGATGCGCCTAACACATTCATTAGCTGCATTAGACATCGTAGCCGCTCAGTTAGGTGCATTGTGCACCAGAAAAAGGGTGAAAAAACCCTTTCATACATTTCACCCAAAATGATTATACAGACAGAAAATAGACTCCTGTCTCTCACAGGTAAGTATAAACGTTATTTTTTTATTTTAAGGGGGCCCCAAGAGCTAGCTAAAAAAAAATTTCTCTTTGTTTTTTTTAGAGGTGGAAAGCCCTTTATATGCCATATAGGCAGGCATCTGGAAGTGGGAAAACACAAAAAGACAGTGTAACAACTCTTATATGTCTTATAACATGTTATTGCTCAGCATATTGCATTATGTATTGCAATGTACCAGCATCACCATCATTATAAATTAAAGCAAATTATAGGAAAGTAACATCAAATAAAATGAAAAAAAACAATCCCAAAATAACAATATTTATGTTACAAAACATGTAATAATAAATAGTAGTATACATTTTTATATAATGAAACACTATTTTAAAGGGAAAAGTGGGAAGGCTTCTGTGCAAACAGCTTATATATTCAAGTCAAAGTCACTTATCAAGAAAAAGATTATTGAATTGAGCAATAACTCCACAAACACAGAAGAGCACAGCCAATCACAGAATATCACAGTCGGCATAAAGGATCAAAGCACAAACTGTAACCCCAGGAGCCTTATGTATGAAAACTGTCTAACAGTAAGATTGTTTTTAAATTTTTCTGGAGCTTCATATTGATCTGTACAAGGCATTGATGTTTTCAGTGGTACCATTTCGGGTTCACATGATGCATTGATCGCTTTTTATCAAGGTTTTCGAGAGGTGAACTGAACAAAATACAGAAAACTTGGTATTGTTTTTTTTTTACAGTGGTCATTGTGCGCTATAAATCATTATCTTTACTCAGAAGGTCGATACAACTACAGTGATACCTAATTTATATATTTTTTTTATATTTTACTGCTTTTATACAATAAAAATGCATTTATTTAAAAAACGAAAACCTGTCTTTGCATCACCTGGGTATGAGAGCCATAACTTTATATATATATATATATATTATTATATATATATTATATAAAAGAGAGGAAAAGAGATGAGGGGAGAGGAGAGAGAGGAGAGAGAGAGATGTGTAATCTACACAACCTGGATTTTCTGAGGTCAGATTTCAAAATCGCCGTTTTTGCAAAAAACTGGGTACATGTTCAATGATCCACTGTATGTCACTAGGAAAATTTACTATTGAGATCAATGGAAAGACTGAAAAATGGATAGAAAACTTTTTGCGTATTTTTTGGCATGCTTCTTGCCATGGTTTTAGAAATTGGTATAGCCTGGTCAAAGACTCAAAACGTACATATCCATAGAAAAAATCTCACCACTCATCCTGTTAAGATTGAAGAAAGTGTGCATTTATTTCCACATGTTACAAGATGACGTTTTGGCTCTCACACAGAGCCATTTATATATACAATCTCTCACAAAGTCAGTACACCCCTCACATTTTGTAAATATTGTATTATGTAATGTCATGGGACAACACTAAAGATATGACACTTTGATACAATGTAAAGTAGTCAGTGTACAGCTAGTATAAGGCCTCGTTCGGGTGTGGACGCGGGTTCGGGTCAAACCCGCGGCGTGTGAATATTAACGCGGTTTCCCATAGCAAACCATGTAAATAAACTGGCCGCGATTTGGACGTGGTTTTGGCCGCGGAAACCGAGTCGGAACCCGCGGCCATAACCACGTTCAAATCCGTCGTGTGAACATGCCCTAACAGTGTAAGTTTGGTGTGCTCTCAAAATAACTCACACAGACATCAATGTCTAAACCTATGGCACTAATGTTCACATGTATGAAAACCGTATAGGTCTAAAATTCACTTTTTTGCCCATAGCAACCAATCAGAGCTCATAGCAACCAATCAGAGCGCCCCTCTCATTTTTTTCAGAGCACTATATGAAGTGAAAGCAGCGCTCTGATTGGTTGCTATGAGCTCTGATTGGTTGCTATGAGCTCTTTGGTTGCTATGAGCTCTGATTGGTTACTATGGGCAACAAAGTGAGATTTAGACCTAGACAGTTTTCATTCATGTGGCCCTAAAAGTGAGTACACCCCTAAGTAAAAAAAAAAGCATTTGTAAAGGGAAAAGTGCACCGTATTATTTTTATTTTTTGTGTTTATGTTTTACTTATTTATTTATTTATTTGTTTCTTTACGTTTTAATTTTTTTTTTTACTTGTCCCCATAGAGAACTTGAATAAGTGAACGCTAGATCACTGTTACATTATGTAGCTGTGCTGTCACTCACAATGCTACGTTTTAGGAGATAATTGAATATTTTTGGGATATTATATAATTGTATATTAATTTTATATCATATAATTTATTATTAAATTTATAGAATTTAATTTTATATAGTTTGATAATTATCATAAATTATTTTTTATTATTGTACTAGTGTAAGTTGAGAAATAAGGGACATTTTTTTTTCCTTAAAGGGGTTGTCTCACTACAAGGATTGTTTTTTTATGTTAAAGATCTTACAAAAACAAGTCACTTTGCAATATGTGTCCATTAACAGTGTCCTACCCATTCTGAGATATCCCCTCTTGTATGGGCTGCAACAGCTCCTCAGGTCGCTATAGCTACATATCTGTTTGATCTCTCACGATAGTCAGCCAGCATGGTCGCTATAGCTACAGACCTGTTTGATCTCTCACGATAGGCTGCCAGCACTGGTTGCTATAGCTACAGACCTGTTTGATCTCTCCTGATAGGCTGCCAGCACTAGTAGCTATAGCTACAGACCTAGCTTCTACTGCAGCCTAGTAGAAGAAGCCAGTAAACACGCCCATGAATTCAAAATGAAACCAAGAAAACACGACTGAGGTGCGATGAATCAATGTAGTGAGACAACCCTTTTAAAGGCAAATCTATTTCCACTACGACTACTCAGGCAGCCACAATGAAATAGGTCTGGCTGTTCGAGGAGTTATGTGCCAAGTTTTGCCGTCCCACATTCATAAATGTGTCTAACATTATGATTGTGGTGCAACATGCCCCCAGGGTGCCCTCAGAATGCCCCCACATCTTTGACGAATAACAAAGTGTTTGGTCTGTAGCACAATGCGCCAAACTTGCTCGAGTGACATGCCATACATTTGCCGCATTTTTCGCCAGAACAGTGAAAATGACGTGTTCATAAATTTTACCCATTGTGTGAAGGAATTAAGTTGTAAAAAAAAATTAATTAATATAACTCTCAATTTACACTATGGGAAGATATGTGTGGGATAAATGAACACATGGAGTTACTAAGGGTAGAAATAATAATAAAATACTGATAGGGCCTGATGAAAGTCTCCACAGAAAATCTACTACTAAGGAAAATAGATGGAGCAGCAAATCTTAATTAGGTTGTTGTTATTATGGGGAAGTTTATCTGTCCATATATAAATTGGGAAACTAAAGGAAACAGGATTTTGCCAGTAACTAAATACAATTACTGGGCCTAACTATAGGAAAACCAGGTATGGAGAGGCCATGTTTGCCTATATTGAGACAGATGTCAACTTAGCTAAGGGGGTGGGGAGAGCTTCACTTCAGACTCATCTCTCCTGGCTGCGGTGGCTTCCCCCCATAACCTGTCCAACTCCATTGGGTGTATCACCCTGATACACTGCAATGTTTCAACCCACATGGTTGAGATCTGCAGTCATTTCATGCTGTCTGTTGTTGAAGACAGAAAAGACATGGATTAGTATTAGAGAAGACATAGATAGCAACTAAAGAAGACAAGGATGCTAACTAGAGACGACATGGATAATAACTAGAGGAGACTTGGATGATAACTAGAGAAGACATGGATGATAACTAGAGAAGACAAGGATGCTAACTAGAGGAGACTTGGAGGATAACTAGATAAGACATGGATGGTAACTAGAGGAGACTTGGATGATAATTAGAGGACACTTGGATGATAGCTAGAAAAGACATGGAAGATAACTAGAGAAAACAAGGAAGATAACTAGAGAAGACATAGATACTAGCTGTCATGAGCGGTCCTGCAGCGCACAGGTCGGGCTGCGGGCGTACTTGTGTCCCCACTGTGCCCCCTTCGGACATGCGGACCGTGGGTGCACTCGTTCCTCCGGGAGCGCTTACTTACCTAGCCGCGCTCCTGTTTCTTCACGGCCTTCTGCCGGCCGGTGCGCGCATCCCCGCTCCCTAGGGCACGTGCGCGCCGGCTCTCTCAGATTTAAAGGGCCAGCGTGCCGGTAATTGGTTGATTGTCACCCGCTGACCCTATACTGTATAACAGTGAAACCTCCAGTACTTCTCTGCCAGATCTTTGGTGCCTCGTGCTTTAGAGAAAGCTGTTCGAAGTGCGTTCCAGTCTCGTCTGTGTTTCGGAACCTTTGCCACGTTACTCTACCACGAACCTTCACCACCTGCACTGACCTGTCTGCCTGTCCTCGACTACGAGTTTTGTCACATGATTCGGTACTTCGCTGCACCTCGGCTGCCATCGCAAGCTAGTCGCGTCAGGGGTAGCGACCTGGTAGGACTCCCATCGCAGCAAGTACATCCTGCCTTGCGGCGGCCTCTGGTGAATAGTGGTCCAGGGGGTCCACTACTCCTGCTGTTACACAAACTAATGAAGACATAAATGATAACTAGAGAAGACACGGATGACAACCAGAAACGATATGAATAGTAACTAGAGAAGAGACGGATGATAACTAGAGAAGACAAGCATGCTAAATAGAGAAGACATGGATGATAACTAGAGAAGACTTTGATGATAACTAAAGAAGACATGGAAGATAACCAGAGAAGACAAGGAAGATAACTGGAAGACATTTTAAAATTTTACAGAGAAGACTATATAATTATAGAGAAGATATATAATTATAGAGAAGATTAGTACAAATAGAAAACTGCATGATAACTAGAGAAGACACGCATGATAACTAGAGAACACATAGATGATAACTAAAGAAGACATGGATAGTAACTAGAAAAGACATGGATGACAACTAGAGAAGACATAGATAGTAACTACAGAAGATACAAATGATAACTAGAGGAGACATATGATAATTAGAGAAAACATGGATAGTAACTAGAGTAGACATAGATGATAACTAGAGAAGACACGGATGATAACTAGAGAAGACACGGCTAATAACTAGATAAGATATGGATAGTAACTAGAATTGACATGGATGATAACCAAAAAAAAACATGGATGACAACTAGAAAAGATATAGAGAGCAACTAAAGAAGACAAAAATGATAACAAAAGAAGACATGGATGATAACTAGAGAGGAGACAGATGATACAGTAAATGGAGAGGACTTGGATGATAACTAGGAAAAACATAGTAAATAGAGAAGATGCAAATGATAACTAGAGAAGACATGGATGATAACTAGAGAAGATTTAGATGTAAAAATAAATTTTAAAAAATTTTTAAAAATAATAAAATAATCTTTTTTTATATACCCCAAATCTTCCGCCTTTACAATTTGGGAGGGTGGTGCAGAAAAAAATACATAAATTACCAATGAAAAGTCTTACAGATGAGAACAAGGTGTGAGGGCCCTGCCGAAGAGCTTACAATCTATTAGGTTGTTGGGTGAGAAGGAGGGTAGAAGTGCTAGATTTACGATGGTCCCCATGTTACAAAAAATTGGGGTTGTTTTATGTAAAATTTTGGATGAACCGCCACCCTGACAGTACATTTATACGTTAGTGGCAAAAAAAGAGAGAGTGCGTGGAGTGGGGGGGGGGTGTGTGGGGGGGGGGGTGTAGCCATTAGGGATTTGGTAGGGCCCGAGTGAGAAGATGTTTTCTCAGGGCCCTTTAAAAACTATGAGGTTTGAGGTGCCTGATCGCCCCCCGGTAGCATAGTTACTAGGAAGACAAAAAAATAAGAGAGAAAATGGAAATAGAGTATTTGTTTAAATTTTTTTTCATTGCAAAAGTAGTATTTTTTGTTTGTGCCATAGTCATTTACTGAAAACCTCTTATGTGGCACTGCTATTTGGCCACAGCAGGCTACTACTATTACTGTAGTGTTTTGTTGGCACTTTATTCTGCAACAGTATTTCAGTATTGTATGGTTTCCCCAGGGTTTTCATTCCTGACTAAATGGGAGGTATTTTTTAAATCCCTATAGGGGGAAAGTAAGTCAGTACTGTTTTATGGTAATTTTTTCACAAAAATACAATATTTTTGCTTAAAATGGCCCCCTCAACCCCTGAGCCCCACATCAGTTGCTATGGCTGCCAGGGTTATAGTTACACCAATGCCTCTCCCCATCTTCAGAGGCTACAATCTGACTGCAGATGCGGAAGTGATGAGATAAAAAACAAACATTAAAATAGTGGCCACATGCAATGTGATATTATACAATATTATAATGAGTGCCCCAAAAATTTTTTTTTTTTAAAAATCTATGCTGGGAAATGGCAAATTGATTCTGCCACATCTGCTTGCTTGAGCTCAAGATTTCACTGGATGTGGAAGTCTGACATCTAGTGATGTGTCTGTGAATTACTCTAGTTTATGGATTTTTCTGTTAGTATTTATGTTGTTTCCCAGGGCTCTTATCCATTGGGCACATTAGGCAGTTGCCACAGGACCCTAGGAGCATAAGGGCTAGAGATGGGCGAATCGATTCTAACAAAGTGGAAGTCATTTAGAATTTCAGGAAAACTTTGGTTCTGCACGAAGCCGAAGTTTAGGGTGTTATTGCAGGTAACGAAGTGTGTTTTTTTATTGGCCTAAATATGGGGGTGACCGCTGAGCACATGGTGTTACATGGGCAGAGAAACTCTGGGGAGGAGAAAGGAAACATTCTCAATGGAACATGTGCAGGATCGAAAAGACCAATCAGAACCAGCGGGCCTCTGTGACGTCACAGCCCTATAATACGGACGCCATCTTAAATCTCACACTTCTCACTGTGTGTTCTGTGCATAAACATCTAGCTGCTGCTTCTGCTGTTTTTCTGCACTCATATTGAACTTATTATAAACAAACTGTTTTGTCAGCGACTGGGGGGTGGGGGGGAAAACCATAACCAAGTGTGTGTCATTGCACACCTTGTTCTCAACCAGCGTTTTTTTTTTTCTTGTAGTTTGTGGGGTATATTCTCCCTAATGTCCAGGGTTGAGTGTACTTCTGTCCCATTATATGCCTCATTTACATCTGGGTGTTCTGTAGGGTATTTAATACCACAAGGCTTAATTTAACCCCTTGATCGTGGGTTAATTTGCACTAAAATACAGGGTGTCTTTTTTTTATTTTGCCCCATATACGTCTAAATTACATCTGATTTTTCTGTAGGGTATTTCATACCCAAGGCTTAATTTAACTTCTTGATTGTGGGGTAATTTGGCCTAAAATACAGGGTGTCTGTACTTTTTGCCCTCATTACGCCTATATTAATCTGGTTGTTCTGTTAAGATATTCATAACTAAGCCTTAATTTAACCTCTTGATTGTGGGGTAATTTGGAGTAAAATACAGGGTGTGTGTATTTTTACCCCATATATGCCTGAATTTCATCTAATTCATTCTGTGGGGTATTTTATACCAAGGGTTAATTTCTCATCTTGTTTTGTGGTGGAATTTGAGTCAAAATGTATGGGTGTGTCGTATTTCTCGCCACATAACGCCTGAAATCCATCAACTTCCAGACCGGTTAGGGTTTTTAATCTGTGGCAAGAGTTTCATTATTCCACTTTTGTGGTGAATTCTGTGTCAAATACAGTGTTTGTGTAGTTCAGCCTTACAATACATCCTCAAATCCAGCCACTCCAGTCTCTTGGGATATTGCTATCTGTGGCAAACAGTATTTTTTTTCATTTATTGTGGTGATTCTGTTAAATGCTGTTAAATGTAGAGCCCCCCCAAAAGAGTGAAGAGGTTGTCATCAGGATTTTTGCATGACGCCAATAATCATTTTGCCATTCCTTGTATCCTTCAGTGTCCGCTTTCATTGGTTAATCATCATTGCTAAGCCAAAAAGACACAGGAGTTGATACCAAAAATAAGGTAAATGGAATATTTGCATGTTGTTTGTGTTTTGTACCCCTCCTGCTTTGCGGTACCTACTCATCTGCAATCCTGATACAACAAGGAACCATGTCATTACTAGTCTTGACGGCTTCTCTGAAGACCACAATCGGTTTGTTTGTCTTTTTTCATTCCTTGTGACAGATTAAACAAGGGCAAAACCAAACATAGTTGGCAACGTCATACGAGTTGGTGGAGGGTGAAACAGCATTAGAAAACCATCCAGCGGTGGGTTGACTGACGTGAGTGGTCAGTTGGCAGCAGCATGAGTAGGCACACAGAGTTGGAAAATGACAGTTGTGGAGGTTTTTTTTTTGCAGCAGCATTATTAGGTCACTGGGACTGGCACAAGTACACAGTGTGGGGCTGGCGTGGCAGGCAGGAGATCTGGTGGTGAGTGGCCAATGTCATAATTTTGAGCGGTGGCGGCAGATACGGTGACATTGTGTAGGATGAAGGTGGGAGTAGTATCAGCAACATCCCAAGCCTGAGAGTGACATAGTGGAATAGCCTGGAGCATAACAGCAGCAGCATGAGGAAGACCTGAGTGATAAGGTGGCAGCAGCAATCAGGAAGGCTATGTACATAACCCAGTGAGAGTGAGGTAACGTGGGTGTTTCAATACCAGTACCTGGTAAAGATGGTTGGGTGGGTTGAAAGGGAAGCAGCTGGCAGCAGATGTGTGGCATCAGGCGAGGTCGGCAGCATCAGAATAGTATGCTGAGGTCAGGGCGCCAGAAGAATCAAGGGTTCAGGGTCTGCTACCCAGGTGACTGCTGTGCTGGTGGGTAACCTAAATCACTAGGAGGTGAAGAAAGCTGCTTACTTAGTGATGAGCCATTGTGTTGGTGTTGACAATCGTTTTCGGTTTGGTAAACTGATATCGGCAATTATTCTGCCGTATCCAATAAGCCAATATGTCGATAATCGCCAGATGACCATTAAAGTCTATGGACGAGAGGAACAACATCTTTATTCTGACACCCAAACAGGGGAGGAGAAGCTGGAATTAAACTTTCAAAAACACAACAGTAACCTGGGGAAACATATGGCTACCTCTTAGGCTAGACAATTGGCTATAAAGTCACAGAGTAATCAATTCATAGGCTAAAATAATTAAATTATGTTTTTTAATTTTTTTTTAATTGGCTAACAAAACATGAGAACGGCGTCAAGCCAAAGCAAGTACAGTGAGTTACCAGTAGCTACCAGGGTCCCTTTCACACAAACAAGACACCGCCTATTGGAAATGGCACATGGGAAATGCCAGGAAAACCCTATCAACTTTTTACCACTTTATCGTGATTGCGTTGGTGGAAGACCGTAAACACTAATTTAACAGTGTTTCTTCCTTCAGTCCCCGAGATTTACAACCTGCCAGGGAGGACTAGCAATTGATAGTTTTCAACAAACTATCGTACAAGTGCGCTATTAGAGCCAAACTGAGATGCACGGACTGCAATAGAACTATTTAAATGTTATATGGATTAATATGGCGGTCTTCACACCACTGACTATACAGAGCAATTTACTATAAAATTTGTTATAACTTCAATTGCGTACAAGTGAGCTCTTTGCGCCAAACAGACACACGGACTGCAATAAGAGTATTTAAATGTTATATGAATTATTATGGCGGTCTTTGCACCACTGACAACAGGCGCAATTTACTTGGAAATATGTATAACGCAATTTGCGTACAAGTGATATCTTTGCGGCAAACAGACGCAAGGACTACAATAGAACTATTTAAAAGTTATAGAGATAAGTTATGCCGGTTTGGAACACTGACACGAGAGAGTGCAATAGAAATGGAAAGAAAAACAAAAGGGACAACTTTACCTCCTATCAGAGGTCTGCTGGCAAAAAAGTGGTAAAAATACATTGCTTTTTCAATTCAAGGTTACAGGACACACTGGGCTATACAATATCACTAGAGATGGGCGAATTTCTCAAAAAAATTTCGATTCGAGTCACTCTTAAAACGATATTTTCCGACAAAATAAAATTCGGTCCTACTTACTTCGGCACGAATTCGCGTAAAAAGCAGCTATATTTCAGGCTGCAAAGAGGCCTGCAGGGGTGCCTGTTGAACGTTCCTGTGCCTGCTCAAATATTGCAGAGGGAGCTTGGTTTTGGTCTTCATACAATGTTGGTTTTAGTATGGCACGCAGGATGACTGCCGGCCGCTCTTAGATCGGCTTCACTATAAAACTTCCCTGGGCACTTAAGAGGGCACAAACTGACCAAAAACTCAAGTGGGAATGTAGGCCTGATAAGTCATGCCAGCGAAATTGGAAAAAAACAAGCTGAGAGCTCAGGTGGGCAACCATTTGTGACGGATTGTTGTGTGCTGGAGGGTGACGGCGGCGGCAGCCACAGGCAGCATGAGGTCAGGCCGTGGACACGAATGAAATTTCTGGAGGTGGCAAAAACACGAGGAAGCCACAGAGTGGCACAATGACTGATGAGCGGGCAGGTCACGGCGGGCAGCAACATGAGGTCAGGCAAGTGGCACATTGGACATTCTGGAGGGCGGCGGCCAAAACAGTATTAGGCCCACAGAAGTGGCACAATCACAAGTGTGGAGGTCACGACAGCTCTGCAGCATGAATAGGGCAGTGGCACAAGGACATTCTGGTGGCGGGCAAAACTGTTATTAGGCCACAGAGTGGCCACAATACACAGGTTGGGAGGTCATGGCTTGCAGCAGTATGAGCATCAGGCAGTGGCACAATGACATTTGGATGGCAGCAAAACAGTATCTAGGCCACAGAGTGGCAAAATGACACAGTGTGAAGGGCAGGCAGGAGTAAACAGCGCAAAAATGAGGTTGAGAGTGGAAAAATGCCCTTCTGGGGTGGCAAAAAGGGGAAGCCACAGGTGGACAATGACTGAGGCGGAGGTCACGGCGGCGCAGCATGAGGTCAGGCGTGGCACAATGACACGGGGTGGGGGACATGGCAGCGCCCAGTAGCGCATGAGGTAAGACAGTGGACAATGACACAGTGGGATGTCCGGCAACAGCAACAGAGCAGAGATGGGTCTTAGAGTGGCACAATGACAGAGTGTTGAGGGGGTGGAAAATACCGTCCTGGAAAAGATGGTGGTAGGCGATGGAAAAAAATGTCAGCAGGTGTGGCTCAGGTGGGGTGGGGGATCAAAATAGTGGTGGGGGCAGGTGTTTGAACCCAGACTGACGCCAAAGGCATTGGTGGTGGAAAAATCCGGGCCCGATCCCGCCTGTTTTTATCTTGACAAAGGTCAGTCGTTCCAATTTCCCGTGGAAAAAGGGGTTCCCCTTTGGGGTAATGATGGCCCCCCGCCCTGAACACCCGCTCTGAGCCACCTACTGGCCGGGCAGGCAGCTTTCCACTGCAAACTGGAAAAGTGCGGCCACACATCCATTTTGGGGGTTTGCCCATTAGTCGGGGATCTTCTAAACTGAGGTGGCAGAGTGCTGTCCAAGTGGGCCCAAACCTGTGGTTCAGGGACTGTCCAGGTCCTGTGCTGTGCTGGGGACTGCCCTCCTCATAGGCGGGTAAAGGGAAGTGGTCTCAGTGACTCCAGACTTAGGTTACACTGATGGGGCGGTATGCTCCTACCCCCCCACCTTCCCCCCGCACCCGCGGCAGTATTTGTGGCGTGGGAACCCCCGTCGGGAACCTGTCGAGGAGGGACGATGGACATAGGCAGCAGCCAAAATGATTACGGAGGATTTCTATGTATTTAGTTTGTCTTCCTCTCAATAGCTGGGAAAAATGGCCCCCTTTTGGACCGGTTTTGAGAGGGTCCTAGGGTGGAGAGCCGGGGAAGTCATCCCTCTGCGGATGCTGCTATTCGGCTGTCATAGCAGGCAAAAAGCTGCTGCGGGCCATCGCAGAAGTGATCGAGGGGTCCCTGCCCCCATTTCCACTGTAATTTCCCCACGGTGCTTGGGGGTCTTTTTCCTCGTCTTCCTCATCTCCACCCACCCCCTCCAGCTCTCCTGCCCCTCCTCTTTGTCACCGGGGGTGAAAATCCACTTTTTTCATCAGACAATGCTTTGCCCCAATGTCCCCCCTCCCCCCCATTTCAGTCCCCCCCGGACTCATGCGGCCACGAGATGTAGTGCCACGTCCCCAGCCCCCTGTTCCAGGACATGAAGCGTGGATGATGTTATTCATCCCGTAGTCCTGGCGATGAAAATAAGTGGGCCTCCTCGAATGGCCTCAACAAACGGCAGGTTTTCAGCATGAGCGCCATGGCTGACATCAAGGTTACCGGGGGAGTCTTCTGTTGCCGGATCATAAAAAAATCTTTAAATGGCCTTTTCTGTTCTTTACGTCGGTCCAACATGTGCAGGCGGGGAATTTCCCCAGCGGGGGAAACATCGCATTCAGAGTGTGTGGGGAGGCCGTTCTGCCGCTGCAACTGAGGGGGGTTTTGTTCCTGGTTTGTACGAATGGTTTTAAAGTGCATGCACATTTTTCCCTCGCCATTTTAGAAGTTTGAAGATCGGTGGAAGATTGGAACCTTTTCACAACAGTTTTAACAGGGGCCATGCAGGGTGCATGGCCCATCCCCTCCTCGGTGCAGCGCGGACACCATTTTTCCTCCATTGTCCGTCACCAGGGTTCCCGATTTGCAGTTGGGCGGAGAAAGCCACACATCGTTTTTGCTGCATGAGGGGGAGATTTCCCTCCCTGTGTACTTCGTTCGCCGAGGCAAGCCAGGTGTAGAACTGCGTGACCCCGTGGGGCCCTCCAGGGGGGATAATGGGCAGTATTGTGGGAGGCTGAGATGGTGGTGGTGGTGGGGGAAAGGAGGGGGCGGACATTGGCGCAAGGTGCAGCAGTTTGACAACGTGGAGGAGAAAGCGGCGTTTGCTGTCCAAGTTGTTGGTGGGGCTGGGGGAAGCCATTCACCCAGGGGGCCGAAAGGAATTACTGGCCCCCTGCCGTAGTTACGCTAGACGTCCCAAACCCGAAAAGCTAAAGGGGACTGACCCACCTTTGTTCTAATTTTTATGAGTGCTGTACTGCCTTTTTGGAAAAGAAATTCGGCTTGGAACTCTCCATCTCGGCGGCACAAGCCATTTTTCTCTAAACGGTGCAGAGTCCCCCTTTGGAAAGGGAGGGACTGCAGTACCAACAACTTGGACAGGAGCACGGTCAGCTGCTGCACCTTAGGTGGTTGGACGTACTGTTGTCTTTTTGCAATGCCTCGTGAACAACTCGGGCGCCATGAGTAGCGAGGAGCAGGAGCTCTGGACGGGAGAGATGTCAAAGAGAAACAGTTTCCTTCGAAAGAGGGGGGGTGGGCCTTGATGGTGAAATGGCATGCGTCCCCATGGGCGCTGTGCTGCTGCTGTTGCTGCGGGGGGCAGGATGGCCCACCACTCTGAGCCACATTTCCCCCAGGCCACCGGATGGTGACGTGCATGTGTTGACGCGGGCATGGGGCCAACGTTAGCTCCCGGCCACGCTTCATTTTCTCCCCACGATTTACATATACCCATTTTCGGCTCCCCCGGTGTCTTAGAAAACAACTGCCCCCGCCGGTATCGGATTTTCCCGAACGCTCCGCACGAGTAAACTGCCCCGCTGCCTCGCTGACCCCTTTTGTTTCTACTTTCTTGGACCGGGAAAGGGGGGTTTTTTTTACCCCGTGGCGCTTGGCTCCCGACCTCCACTGCTGACCCGTGACCCCGGGCCACACGCCCCATTTGTGGCTGCCTGTGCCTGACGCGAAGTGACGCCCCTTCTCCTGACGATGATGAACCCCTTGCCTCACCCGGCTCCCAAGTGCGGTGGTACATATACCCTATTTGTGTTTCATATCATGTGTCCCATCACCGGTCTTGGTTTGTAGGTGCCTCTAAAACGGGCCCTCCCATGCCTTCTCCAATCTAACTTTGCCGCCTACTGCAAGAAGCAGGCGATTTTGGGCCCCATTTCTTCGCTGCCAAGTATGCTGACTGCCCTCCTCAAATTGTTCATCCTCGCTTATAGTGGCGCGGGCCCCAGCCCACTTGAGATCTTGGTGAGGGAACGGATGGGAAGAGGGGGGGCTGGGGACAGGTGGGGCCGCTGATCCGCCCCCCGGGGCCCTCCCCAACTAAGGTTTTGTGCTGAGGTTCCCACCGATCTTGGCTGGGGTTGTCGATGTCATTGGGAGGAAGAGGATGACCGTAAACCAATCAGAACCGGGGGTTTGCTGAACAACCCCGGGCCGCTAAATGCGGGGCAGTTGTGGCCTCCCCCGAGTGACCCCTGCTGCGAGTCCCCTTCCCGGTGAGACCTGGGCATGTTCCGGAATGTTTGTGCCACTGCCAGTGCAGGGGCAGAGCCTGCCCCCTCCTGTTGCATACTGTTTGTTCTAAAATGTACAGACACGTTTGATGTGATATTGTATATGATAAATAAACCCTGTTTTTGACTCCAAATGAACCCAGTAACAAGTTGGGGAACCTTGGAATAAATTGCGCTCCACAAATGGCCAGGGGAAAAATTTACTTGTATGTGTCGTTTAAAAAACTGGTGTTTTACTAAAAGTAAAAACACAAAAGGCTTTAAATTTAACCCTTGGAAATGAATTAGGTAAGGAAAAATTTTTTTTTATTTTGGCGTTGAAAAAAGACGGTTTATTTTTCGCACACAGCAAAACAATGCTTAATTAAACCCCCGGATGTAAAAAATTTCGCCCAAAGAATTTGGGTGCAAAAAATAGTAGTTTGTGCGTGTTTCAATTCGTGTTTTTACGCCCAACAACAAGAGTACAGTTGTAATTAACCTTTGTTGTGAATTTGGGAAAAAGGAAAAATTTAATATTTTTGGCGTTGAAAAAAACGGTTTATTTTTGTCAGCCAAGCAAAAAAGCTTAATTTAACCCCTGGATTAAATTGCGCCAAAAAATTGAGCTGCACAAACTAGAGTTTGTGGTGTTTCAATTGCTGTTTTCTACGCCACACAACAAGAGATCAGTTGTAATTAACCTTTGCTTGTGAATTGGTCAGGAAAAATTTATAATTTTTTGGGGTTTGAAAAAGAAAGGGTTTTTTGGGGGGCAGCACCCAGCAAAACAACGCTTAAATTAACCCCTGGTGTTTAAAATTTCGCCAAGAAATTTAGCTGCAAAAAAATAGTAGCTTTGTAGCGTGTTACAATTTCGTTTTTCTAGCCACACAAAGAGTACAGTTGTAATTTTAAATTTTTCTTGTGAATTTGGCTCAGGAAAAATGTATATATTTTGGCTTTTAAAAAAACGGTTTTTTTTGTCAGCACACCGCAACACAACGTTAATTTAACCCTGGATGTTAATTTCGCAAAGAATTGAGCCGACAAAAAAGTAGCTTTGTAGCGTGTTTTAAAATTTCGTGTTTTTACGCACAAAAGAATACGTTGTAATTAAACTTTGCTTGTGAATTAGGCTAAGGAAAAATTTTATATTTTGGGTTGAAAAAGCGGTTTCTTGGGGTCAGACCAGCAAAAAACGCTTAATTAACCCTGGATTAAATTGCGCCAAAGAATTGAGCCGCACAAATAGTGTTTGTAGCGTGTTACAATTGCGGTTTTTTCGCCACACAAAAGGATCATTGTTTAAACCCTTTCTTGTGAATTAGGCTACAGGAAAAATTTATATATTTTGGCGTTGAAAAAAAGGTTTTTGGGGGGCAGCAACCAGCAAAAAAAAACCTTTTTAACCCCGGATGTAATTTTCGCAATGAAATTTAGCAGCCAAAAAATGAAAAAGGTATTTGTATTGTAAAAACGCTTTTCTTTAAAAGAATACAAAAGGAATGGCTTGATCCCCCTTGGATATTGAATGTATAGCAGTGCGTGGCGCACACTGGATTTAGATCCAATCCCAAAAAATTGAAATAGACATTAAAAGGGAAAAGTCTTGAGACAAGTGAGAACCCACAGAAAACGCTATATAAAAAATCAAAATTTTTCGTAAGAGTATCAGCCGTGGGAGCACCTTCCCTGATGAGCACAGTGAGAGGAGTGTGAGCTCCCCGGGGTGCGCCCGGACTTATATAGTGCGGGGACGTCACAGAATCCGCCGGGGCTCTGATTTGGTTCACCTCTGACATGTCATGCGGCTATGCCCTTCTTCTCCCAGGTGCTTTGCCCCATGGGACGTATGTGTCGAGCCATTTTATCAATCAAAAAACACACTTTGTTCCCGAAGTAACCCCCCAAAATTCGACTTCGTTCCCAAACCGAAATTTTCTGAAAATTTTAAAAGAATTCCCACTTTGTTGAAACGATTCGCCCATTTAGGGGGAAACCCCCTCTGTGTACTAGGCAACATTTCCAAGGCCCAAAAACTGGCAATGCCGACATTAGGCTTTTGGCTTTGGGATTTTTGGGGGGAAAGCATTTCTTTTGTCCCCCCAACCCGGTACACGAAAACTGGCTGCTTGACTGGTGCTGTACGCGTGCAGGTCAAAAAAGGTGGAAGGGAGAAGGGGTAGGCTGTGTTCTGGTGTGGTGGTGGTGGGAATCGGGCAACAGTGTCTGGCACTGGGGATGGTGCTTGCTCATGCAGCTCCGGCAGATGGGCAGCAGAGGACCGTTGGTTTGGAAGTGGTAGAGGAGGAGGAGACGGATGTTTTCAGTGGTTGGAGGCCCAGGACCTGTGTGGCCTTTTTTGCCAAGTGTTCCCCCATTCAATTCATGCTTTAGATGCATGTGCCTATTATGTTCTGGTGGTTAAAAATCTTTAGATTCTTTCCCCTACTGACCGTTATGCAAACGGCATTTGACAGGTTGGTGAAACTGAGGGGGTTGTTTGAAAAAGGCCCACGCTTTAAGGTCCTGGACCTCTTTGACAGTGAAAAAAATTGTGCGGTTTATTCGCTGCCACCACTGACCAGGCTGGGGATTTATGTCAGTGGACTTGTGTGACCGCCCCCCTTTCTTTTGAGGGGGAATCCGCACTGACCTACCCCCTTCTCTTCCTCCTCCCCTCCTCCTCCCCCCCCCTCCCTTTGGGGGCACCGCAAGCAATGTGCTGAAAAGACCACGTTGGATCCGAATGTCATTTTCAACATATATCATAGGTACTTATCGTCCCGACAAACTACATCCTGAAGCTGTTAGAAGCCACAGGCACTGTGAGGCATTGTTGACCGCTCGGAATTTCTGCCGACTGACCAGCTTCCTTCTCCTCCTCTGATGGCATAAGAGATTGGGCATCAGAGCAGACAAAATCATTTATTTTGGCCTTTTGATATTTTGGAATGCCTTCTGACCCCAACCGCATTGTGTCATCAAAGAGGTCTTCAGAATATGGATTATCCACAGTGGTATGTACATTGGTTGACATTTGGGCTGCGTTTGCTTCAGGCTGGTGATGATGACGACATTTTTGGCCGTGACTGAGAGGACGAGGACATAAAACCGCTGGATGCAGGTTGTGTTAACCACTGAAGAACAGATTGTCAACGCTCTTCATTACTGAGATTTACAGGGCACCGACCAAGCGATGACAGGCCTGACGGTCCTGCAACTGATGATGTGCTCGCTTGTGTGTTGTCCAGAGCACTGGAATGAGCTCCTTGTCTCCTACCTCTAGCTCCACATCTTACCCCCGTCCTTGCTTGCTTACCACCTCTAGTTCGCTCCATGTTCAGAAAGATAGTGTTAATATTAAAAAGGTCAAGATTTGTTCACAGTCTCTTATTGAAGAAGTGTACTCCAAAGAATATCAAGGAAATGTGGTCTTATGTGACAACTGACAACCAGGATTAGAAATAGATTTTTTTTCTATGGAATATATGTGAAATGGGGTGTTGTGGAAGAACAACAAATCAACAGTGTTCTTGCTTCAGTCCTTGTAATTTACAACAGCCTAGTAGGACTAAAATTGAGGGCGACATGTCCCATTAGGGCTGCACCATTTTTTTGGTGTATTTTGCACCAACAAACTGTTGACACCATATCCTCTATATAAATAAGATGTTGTACACCAAAACTAGAGATACAAAAGAAAAAAAGGGCAGAAAATAAATAATAGTGCAATCCCTGGTAGTTTTTTCTCCATGTTATTCTTCATAGAGAGTAGCTCCTATTCTGATTGGTCCATCTGAACGAGCCCCCCTTTTTCACCATCCAATCAGATTCCAGCATCTATCTTCTACTCATTTAGGCGCGTTTAGTTTTCGCGCCCTCTCTATTTATATTTAGTCCGTGTCCCCTATTGGCTTGATTTTATTTCCCGCAATATCAATTGCCTTTCTGATTGTTCTTTTGACTCACGCCTCTTTTTTACTTCCACCAATCATCAGTAATGCGCCCCTCTATATTCATCTCTCTCTAGCTCCTTCCCTTCTGGTATATTTTGTCTATACGCCGTGCATTATTTAAATTTTTAGATATTCTCCAGTCAGCGCGCTATGTTATATTTGCACATTTTGAGCATTTTAGTAATGATGTTTTTATCTGACGCGCCTTCACTTCCCCAACTTTCCACATTGTGTGGTTCTTCCACGCTACACCCTAACTGCTCTATCTGCTTAACTAAAACACTATAGGTGTTTCACTGTATTCCTCTTTACTTTCTCCACAGTGTGTGGTTTTTTTTTCACATCTCTTTTCACGTTACTTCTTTTCTCCCTCTATTAGCCCTTACCAACTTCCTGCTACTGTGAGGACCTATCACAGTTCCTCTTTATTTTGCACATGTTTTTTTGGAAACACCCCTTTCAGATGTATTGTCTTCTCCGTGATATGTGATAGCATTTGATTGACACTGTTCTTGTCCAATAGAGTGGTATTATCTCTTTTAAATTGCCTGTATCTCCCAACTTCTGTGTTATGACTTCTGAGGAAGTGCCGGTATTCGGTGTGAAACACGTAAAGTCTGTTAATTGTGTTTTAATGTATCTTTAATTTTGCGAGGGTTACACTCCTTTGCACTTTTAAAAATAAAAGACACTTTTTTATTATGCTCCGTCTTTCCGCATTTCTACTAGACTGCTGTCTCCACAAGCGCCGGGTCGTCCTTTTTTCCTCTGCATCCTGTACACCAAAACTAGGCACATTTGACACTTTTGAATGCACCTAAAGTAGGCGCATCAAATATGCTAGCAATGATATGCTGTGCGCCTTTTTTGGTATACGCCTAAATTAGGCGCATTAAATATGCTATACAAGGAATACCATAAGAGATGGGCGAATTTCTCAAAAATTCGATTCGGTCACTTCGCCGAATTTCCCGACAAAATTTGTTTCGATCCGAATTATTTCGGGACGAATCGCGTTAAAAAACAGCTATTTCCAGGCTGCACAGAGCCTGAAGGGTGCTGTAGAACATTGTGCCATGCTGAAATATGCAGAGGGAACTTGCTTTGGTCTTCATACAATGTTGTGTTTTAGTATGACACGCATATGACTGTCGCCGCTCTTAGAATTGCTTCACTATAAAATTCCCTGGGCAATTAAGAGGGAGAAACTGACCAAAAAATTTAAGCGGGAATGTAGCCTGATAAAGTCATGGCAGCAAAAGCTGGTAAAAAACAAGATGAGAGCTCAGGTGGCATCATTAGTGACAGAGTGTGGAGGTGACGGCGGCAGCCACAGCAGCATGAGGTCAGACAGTGGCACAATGACATTCTGGAGGTGGCAAAAAAAGGAGTAGGCCACAGAGTGGCACAAAAGACACAGTGTGGAGGTCACAGCCCGCACAGCAGCATGAGGTCAGACAGTGGCACAATGACATTCTGGAGGGGGGCAAAAACAGGAGAGGCCACAGAGTGGGACAATGGCACAGTGTGAGTACACGGCAGCAGCCACAGCAGCAGCATTTAGGTCAGGACAGTGGCACAATGACATTCTGGAGGTGGCAAAAACTGGAGTCGGCCACAGAGTGGCACAAGGACACACGTGTTGGAGGTCACGGCGCGCCAGCATGCAGAGGTCAGACAGTAGCACAATGGGACACAGTGTGGATCGGTACGGCATCAACAGCAGCAGCGCTTGTAGGTCTGACAGAGTGGCAACAATGACACTGTGTGGATGTCACGGCTGACCAGCAAAACTGCGCAGCAGCATGAGGTTATAGATAGTGGCAAATGACAGAGTGTGGAGAGTGGGATGGCATTACTAGTCCCTGGTAAAGATGGTTGGTGGAAGATGGAGAAAAATGGCAGCAAGATGTGTGGCATCCAGGCGGGTGGCCGGCATCAGAATAGTGGCTGAGGCAGGTAGTTGAAACCCAGACTCATTTCTCCACAGGTGGGTGAGGCGTCTGGCTGATGTAGTCTGACGCCGAAAGGTATTGGTGTGGGGAAGTTCCTGCCGATCCCATCTTCCTGATTCATCTTGACAAAGGTCAGTCGTTCCACATTTCCTTGTGGACAGCGGGTTTCCTTGGGGTTAACGTTGGCCCACGCCGCACTGAAACAACCCCGCTCTGTTGCCTCACATACTGGGCCGGCACGGACTGCTTCTCCCACTGCAAACTCGGCAAGTTGCGGCCACACAATCCAGTTTGGGCTAGCCCACAGTAGTCCAGAGGGCAGATCTGCTAACTGGGGTGGCAGAGTGACTGTTAATGTAGGCCTCTACCGGGTGGGCAGGTCTGCTCCAGGTCCTGCTGCTGCTGCTGGCGATGCCCGCCTCATAGGCTGGTGGAAGGAAGCTTGTCATCTGTGACTCCTGACTTAGGTTGCTGGATGGAGCTGGTACTGCTCATTCCCCCCAACCTTCCCCAGGCAGCCGCGCGGGCAGTAGTAGTTCGTGAGCACTGAAGAACCCCCGTTCTCAGACTTGTCAGAGGACGGGACTAGTGTTGAGCGATTGGTTGCTATCGAGATCGATCGATAGTCGGATAGTCGGCCGCTTATCGGTAAGGTTTTCGATAGTGAGCATCGATTATGCGCGATGGACCATTAAAGTCTATGGGAGAGCAACAACACCTTCATTATTACACCCAAAACAAGGCTGGAGAAGCTGAAATTAAACATCCACAAAAAGTCAAATGGATAGTGCTACATTCTTAGGCAAACACATTAGGTTATAAAAGAGTACAGAAAAAGAAAAAAAAGTCACAGACAATCTTACTTTCCCTGTCTTGTACCATCAGCCTGACACTTAAACCTGCATTCACCCACAAACTTAAAGTGCAGAAGGCGTATGATTTGAACCATCATGATACTTGAACTGGACATTGAATATCCCTGTCCTGAAACGCAGCCATGTGTCCCACAACCTGCATGACCCCCAACATTTAAAAAGTACCGGAAAAAAAGGTAGTCTTTCAACCACATTTAGTTTCACTGGACATTGACTCTACCTGTCCTGAGGCCACAGCATGAGCCCCAAACCTGCATGACACCCCACATTAAAAGTGCCGCAAAAAGGAGTCTTAAACCCACCATTTTGTTTCACTGGACATTGACTATACCTGGTCCTGGGCCACAGCATGAGAAAAAACCTGCATGACCCCAACATTTAAAAAGTGCCGGAAAAAAGGAGTCTTTCTAACCACCATTTTATTTTCACTGGACACTTGCCAACTACTACCGTCCTGGGCCACAGCCATGAGCCCCAAACTGCATGACCCCCACATTTAAAAAAAGTGCCGGGAAAAAAGGAGTCTTTTCAACCCAATTTTATTTGAACTGGTCATTGACTATACCTGTCCTGGGCCACAGCATTGAGCACCACCTACCTGCATGGGACCCCCACATTTAAAAAAGTGCCGGAAGAAAAAGGAGTCTTTCAACCACCATTTTAGTTTCACTGGACATTGGTCCCTATACTGTCCTGGGCCACAGCTTGAGCCCCAAACCTGCTGACCCCCACATTTAAAAAGTGCACCGGAAGAAGGAGTTTTTCAACCCACCATTTTAGTTTCACTGGACATTGACTATACCTGTCCTGGGCCACAGCATGATCCCCACACCTGCATGAACCCCACATTTAAAAAAGTGCCGGAAAAAGGAGTCTTTGACCCACCATTTTAGTTCACTGGAACATTGACTATAATGTCTGGGCCACAGCATGAGCCCCAAACTGCATGACCCCCAAATTTAAAAAGTGCCGCAAAAAGGAGTTCTTTCAACCACCATTTTAGTTTCACTGGACATTGACTACACCTGTCCTGGGCCACAGCATAGTAGCCCAAACCTGCTGTCCCCCACATTTAAAAAGTGCGGAAAAACGAGTCTTTCATCCACCATTTTAGTTTCCCTGGTCATTGACTATACCTTTCCTGCGGCCGACAGATGAGCCCAAAACCTGCATGACCCCACATTTATACATGTGCCGAAAAAGGAGTCTTTAACAACATTTTAGTTGAACTGGACATTGACTATACTGTCCTGGGCCACAGATGGAGCCCCAAACCTGCATGGACGCCACGTTTAAAAGTGCCGGGAGAAAGAAAAAGGAGATCTTTCAACACCATTTTAGTTGAACTGGACATTGACTATACCTGTCCTGGGCCCAGCATGAGCCCCAAAACCTGAATGACCCCCACATTTAAAAAGTGCCCGGAAAAAGGAGTCTTTCAAACCTCCATTTTTAGTTTACTGGACCTTGACTATACCCTGGCCATGGGCCACAGCATGAGCATCCAAACCTGCATGAACCCCACATTTAAAAAGTGCGGGAAAAAGGAGTCTTTCAACACCATTTTAGTTGATCTGGGACATTGACTATACATGTCCTGGGCCCACAGCATGAGCCCGCAAACCTCATGACCCCACTTTAAAAAGTGCCGGAGAAAAAGGTGTCTTTCAACCACCATTTTTGTTTCAATGGACAATGCCTATACCTGTTCCTGGGCAAACAGCATGGCCCCAAACCATGATGACCCCCACTTTTAAAAAGTGACGGAAAAAGGAGTCATTTCAACCACCTTGTAGTTATCATGGACATAGACTATACCTGTTCCTGGGCCACAGCAATGAGCCCCAAACCTGCATCGGACCCCCACATTTAAAATGTGCCGGAAAAGGAGTCTTTCAACCACCATTTTAGTTCTCACTGGACTTTGTCTACACCTGTCCTGGCCACAGCATGAGCCCCAAACCTGCATGACCCCCACATTTAAAAAGTGCCGAAAAAAAAAAACGAGTCTTTCAACCACCATCCATTTTAGTTTCCCTGAGGACATTGACTATACAATTTCCTGGGCCACAATGAGCCCCAAACCTGCATGACCCCCACATTTTAAAAATGCGGAAAAAACGAGTCTTTCAACCACCATTTTAGTTGAACTGGACTTTGACTATACCTGTCCCTGGGGGCCACAGCATGAGACCCAAACCCGGCAGGGACTCCCACATTGAAAAAGTTGCCGGATAAAAGGCAGTCTTTCAACCAACATTTTAGTTTCACTGGACATTGATATACCTGTCCTGGGGGACCAGCATGAGCCCAAACCTGCATGTCCCCCACATTTAAAAGTGCAGGAAAAAAAGGAGTCTTTCAACACCATTTTTGTTTTCACTGGACATTGACTATACCTGTCTGGGCCACAGCATGACCAGGGCCGGAGTTACAGTGGGAGCGGTTGAATGAAAATGCCAGGCTGGCGGGCCGTCATCTCACTTAACTCGCAGGTTAAAATGCCCTGATGACGCACAGCAACGAAAAACGTCGTGCTGAAGCAGAGTGCGAAGCGGTAGTGTGAGAAAATCCAGCCTTCCTCTGTACACAGTCAATACCAGCGTAGCGCTTGCCCCTCTGTATGAGTGTGGACCATTGAGCTTCATTGGAAATACTGGTGGTTAACGCTCCTGTTACACCAAGGTTGCCCTTTATCTTGGCATTCTTTTTTCTCATTTTAATTAACGTGCTGGAGGACAAATGGTACTCTGTACTTTGTTCTCTGTCCGTGCGCCATTCATCCATGTCTCGCTGAATCAACTACATCTGGTTCAAGTTTTCCTGACCTACTTGTACAATTCAGGAGGAAATTTTTTTGACAGCTATTTTGTACATGCAAGTTTTTTAGTACTTTAATTCTAGAAAACACATTTTTAAAATAGGATGAAATCCCACCATAGTCTTTGTTTCTCTTTTTTTCATTGAATTTAATGGGTTGTCTCAATACAGGGATTGATAGCTATGTTAAAGATCTTTGCAAAAACAAGTCATTTTGCAATATGTGTCCATTAACAGTGTCCTACCTATTCCTGTTTCTGACAATCACATCGACCCATGAGCCATCTTGACAATTGTGAAGAACAAATGTCGTTAGAAGAAACAACATTTTTTAGAATAGGACCTGTAGTATAGCTGCATCTCACAGCAAAAGGCCCCCAAAAAGACAACGCCTGACCCTTGAGCCACTTTGGTCAATTGTGAAGAACAAATGTCTGTTAGAAACATCATTTTTTAGTATTAGGACCTGTAGTATAGCTGCTGTTCACAGCAAAATGCACCCAAAAATTCTAAGCATGGCCCTTGAAGCCACTTTGGTCAATTGTGGAAGGAACAAATGTCTGATTAGAAACAACATTTTTTTATAAAGGACCTGTCGTACTTGTGGCATTTCAATGCAGCATGACCCAAAAAAATTTAAATTGACTTCTCAGCCACTTGTTTAAAAATTTTGAGGGAGAAATGCCACTTAGAAGCCACATTACTGTTACCAAAGGACCAATTGATTATTGCTGTATCTCACAGAAACAGGACCCAAAAAAATAATAAATCTGACTTCTCAGACACTATAAAAAGATTGGAGGAAGAAATGCGACTTAGAAGCCACAATTTCAGTTCCAAAGGACCATAATTATAGCTGTATCTCACAGCAACATGAACCACAAAAAATTTATAAATATGACTTCTAACAACTTATTAAAAATTTGTGAGGGAGAAATGCCTATTAGAAGTACACATTTCTGTCTCCAAATGGACCATGATTATTGCTGTATTCACCGCTCTGACAGCATCCTATGGCCAAGTTTTTGATGGAGCCACAAAATGGTCTGGTTGCGGACAATGCCCTTGATCAGCATTAGCATTGTGGAGGATCTTAGTTCGTGGAACGATCGTGGACACTCTGAAACAACAGTCCCCACCAGCAACGGAGGAGGAGACGGACACAGATGCGGACGACAAGGTTCATGACATCTGCAAGCAAGAGATGTGCTCCAGCCTACCGATCTTAGGGCGGCAGCAGATTTGGCCGTTATCGCACTCCACCTTGCCCGGCACAAGGTTCTTGTCACACCCAGCCAGCGATATCGGTCTCGTGGCTTAGAGCCGTCCAAGCTCCTGACCTAGTGTGTGGACGGTCTGCAAGCAGATTCAGCAGATTAATTTCAACCACTCGGCCTGCGTGTCTCTGGCGCAACGTGATGCCACCAGAGGACCTTAGGGGGAAAGAGCCCTGCACCATCCCTGCGGTTTTGAAGAGCGGTACGCCGAGCCTGGAGCCACCGTCAAACCCCAGAGACATCCACCAGCTACAGTGATGTGTCACAGAGATTATAGCGGCCTTGCGTGCTTACTAGCATGTGTTCGGTGGTGTGCGATGGATTTTCTGGACACAGATGCAGAAAAAAGCGCTTGAAATTTTAGATGACACGTGGATGGCCAGGGCAGGCAGGGTCGGCTTTTCTGGCAAAGAAATGACTGCCTCGGCATCTTGTATTGGGGGCAAGCGTGGGCCATGACGTGGCGCGAACCCATCTGTGTTGTACACAGACGGAAAAGGCCGCTACATTTCCAAGGCCAAAAGCATGGCTCAATGCCGACATTTCAGGCTTTCTGGCTTTGGGATGGTTTGGGTTTAGTCGTTTCTTATGCTCCAAACCTGGAGACAGAAGGCTGGCTGCTAGACTTGGCCGCTGTACGGCGGAGCAGGTCGTCAAACTGGCGGAAGGAGAAGGGGTAGGATGGGTCTCTGGTGGTTGCTGGTGGTACTCGCGGCGACGGTGGAGGCTGAAGGGAGGCTGAATTCCTGATCATGACTCTGAGAGACATGGCAGCTGAGGAACACTTAGGTGCGTGGCGGAGAGGAGAGGTGGAGGACAGAGGGTTTGGGTGTGACAGTGGTTGGAGGCCCGGCGTCGGGTCTGGCCTTTTTGGCCAAGTGTTCCCTCATTTCAACTCATGCATATGCTGCATGTGACTAGACATGTTGGTGGTGTTAACACGTAAGGTTCTTGCATCTACTTAGGCGTTTAGGGCAAAGGCAGAATATGACATCGCTGGGTGAAACCAGCGGCTTTGCTCAAAGAAGGCCAGGCTTGAGAGGTTCCCTGGACCTTTTTGACCGGCGATAAGCGAGGAGCCGGGGTTGCGCTGACCGTGGCTGGCGGGAAGAATCATATCAGCGGAATTTCTGCGACCGCCCTCTCCCTTTTTGTGGCCGGGACCCGTATTGACACTACCCCCATCGTCTTACCTCCCTTTTCGGGGGGGGTCCACTGATGAAGCGCTCGCAAGCAAATTCTGCCGGAAAAAGACCCAGGAGGTCCGCAATGTCGACATCATCATTCATCTATCAAACACAGGTGACTTGTCCGTCCTGACTTTTCTGCATCCAGAAAGCTGCGGGCTACCAGCAAGGGGCACTGCACAGGCGTTGCCGGGACCGCCCGGGATTTTTGCCGATTACCGGCTTCCTTCACCTCCTATGATGGCATCAGTACTGGGAGTAGAGCAGAGAAAATCATCCTTTTTGGCCTCTTTGATTTTTAACATGCCTTTGTCCCCAACGCATTTTGTCATCAAGAGGTCTTCAGGAAAATGGGATTATCCACAGTGGTGGGTATACGAGTTGACATTTGGGCCGCTTCATGTTGGACAGTGTGATGGATGCTGATGACGACATTGTGGCCGTGACTGGAGGACGAGGAACCGCGTTAAGGACGCATAGATCAGGTTGCATTAACCACTGAAAGGGAAGATTGGCGACGATTGTTCGCTTACTTAGATTACAGGGCCTGCCCAGCGATTGGACAGGCCTGACGGTCCTGCAAACTGCCGATCCCGCTGGCATGCGTGTTGTCTGCCAGCATGGAAGGTAGCACCTTCTCTATACCTCTACATCCATGTGCTACCCCCTCTTTTGCTCGCTTACCACCGCATTTTGCTCATGTTCAGAAATATAAAAATTTGAGAAGGTATGGATTAGGTTTTGGAAAGTCTCTTATTTAAAAAGACCGGCAAATCACAGTATTCTCCAAAATCCTCTAATCAAATCAAAATTGCTGAGATGCAAATTTAATGCAAGGTGTCTATCAACAAATCTGGTCTGGGCAATAGTCCAAAAAACACGTATCTGTTCTGTTTTGGTATAAGAAAACGGTATTTTTCAACTTTCAATTCACCTGTGGTGGAATATAGAATTGCTGTTTTAAGATTTACGTAGATGCTGCGTCAATGACAATGCTGGGTGCGCAAAAGTCCAAAAAAACACGTAAACTGTTATGTTTTGATTAATAATCGGTATTTTTTGCACCCTTCTCAATTCACCTGTGGTGAATATAGAATTGCTGTTTTAGATTTCGTAGATGCTGGTCCAATGAACAGTGCTGGGTGGCAAAAGTCAAACAACACACGTAACTGTTATGTTTTGATATAATAAACGGTATTTTTTTGCACTTTCAATTCACCTGTGTGAATATAGAATTGCTGTTTTAGATTTACGTAGTGCTGCGGTCAAATGAACTAGTGCTGGGTGCGCAAAGTCAAAAAACACGCTAACTGTTATGTTTTGATATAATATAAACGGTATTTTTTTGCACCTTTCAATTCACTGTGTGTGAATATAGAATGACTGTTATAAGATTTTACGTAGATGCTGCGTCAATGAACAGTGCTGGGTGCGCAAAAGGTCAAAAAACACGTAACCTGTGATGTTTTCGTACGATACACGGTTATTTTTGCAACAATACAACCTGGCTGACTTCAAAGATTGCTGGAAGTAATTTCAAGTGCAAGGTTGAATATATCAACAGTACAGTGTAATGGGTAAAATTGAACTCTATATGAAATGTTATACTGATAATAAAGTGGAGTTTTGCAGCTAACAAAAGAGACCTGCAGTTTTTAAAAACTAGAAATGTTGTTTATCACCAATCTAAGTTCAGGGCTGCCCCGATATCCAGGAAATATTCAATAGCAAACTGTTAATAATAAGATATTCCACTACAAATGTCTACACTAAGTCTGGTGAATGAACTTATCCAGTGTTCTGTATAGATAGCTTGTCTGAGTTCGCCCCGCGTGGCCCCCCCCCCCCCGCTCACACCGCCGTGAATTTACAGCGGTAGATGCTGCTTTTAAAATTATCTAGCTAAACATACATAAAATGTTCAAATTCTCTAATCTAAACTAAATTGGAAGGATCACAGCTATAGTAGATGTTTCTCTGTGGCAGAAATTGACTTATTTCGCGAGCTTGTTTGGCCACAGGCAGAGCGAGGTCCTATCCCTTGAGACGCATGAGAGACACTGGAGGCTGAAACAGGTAACGCTGTTCTATGTAAAAAGAGGTCATGTGATTGTTCCAGCCAATCGCACCATACACATCCAGTCATGAAGTCGCACACACATCCTCACCCTGCTCTATTCTGTAATCTCTTTGCTGCCGCCAAAATTACAGGAAAGCGCCGGAAAAAGGCGCTATCTTTCATAGATGATGCACAGAATTTACCTTAATTATCGCATGATCTGGAAATTCGACTTACCCATAAAAACCTGCCAGAATTTCAACTTTGTCGATAAAAATCGCTCAAACACAGGAGGGACGATGTTTTGATACCGCACACTAGGCAGCGGCCCAAACTGTACTACGGAGGATTTCTTTATAAGTATTTGAGTTTGTTCTCCTCTCTCAGCAGCTGGGAAAAAAAGGCTCCCATTTCGGACCGTTAGGCGGCGGGGCCAATAGGGCGGAGAGCCAGAAGTCATCCCTCTGCCGGATGCTGACTATTCGGCTGTCACAAGCCAGGCAAATCAGCATGCTGCGGGCCATCTGCACAAGTGACTCCGAGGGGCTCCCTGCCTCCATCTCCACTGTATACTGCCACTGTGCTTAAGGGTCATCTGCCTCGTCTTCCTCATCTCCATCTACCTCCTCCACCTGCTCCTGCTCCTCCTCTCTTGTCACCTGGGTAGAAAATCCACTCATTTCACCAGACAATGCTTCTGCTCCAATGTCCTCCTCCTCCTCCATTTTCAGTCCACCCCGGACTCATGTGGCCGCGAGATTTAGTCGCCACGTCTCCAGTCCCCTGCCCAGACAGATTTTTCAGCATCTGTTCCAGGACATGAAGCAGTGGAATGACGTTATTCATCCCGTAGTCCTGGCGACTGACAGATAATATGGCCTCCTCGAATGACAACTCACAGAAAAAAGAGATAATAATAGGAATATAGAATACCGTCTCACAGATCAAAAGAAAAATTCCTAAAACAATAATCTTTAATAGATATGCATTAAAATAATTATCCTCTATACATAAAAATGGCCTCACACATATAGCACTATACAAATATGCAACTGTATATGTATAAAGTACCCGGTGTATATCAGTACCTAGATACAAAAGCAAGTGGACAATGTCTAGCTAATCACAGCAAAAAAGACATTGTACCAAATACCTATTAGCAGGGAGAAGTGCCCCTATAAGAGGGAGGAAAATATGGTCAAAAATGTGGTCAAAAACTCACGGTTCTGAAGACCTTGTCACAGTAGACTCCGTTGCCCCATTGGACCAGTATATACCATATAATAGAAAAAGCTGGCGGAACGAGTGCCCCAGATAGGAACTAGACTAGTGCACTCGTTCCGCCAGTCTAGTTCCTATCTGGGGCGCACGTGCTGTGAATTACTTTCGTTTTGCCACTTCCGGTCTGCCACTTCCGGTTTGTCACTTCCGGTTTGGCGGAACGGGAGGCGCGCGGAACATGTGTTGTTTGGCGTCTTTGTTTTGCTATTGAGCATGTGCAAGGACTTTGCTCCTGTATCATTGGTGAGTAAAGTGGCATTGGATTGGCTGAGTAGTTTATTTGGTTAATAGGGGTGGGTATATAAGTGATATACTGTCTGGCACTTACTTATGGCCTCATCATGCCATCACTTGGACCATCATCATCTCTCATCACAGATGTATAATTATTATCCCCTGATGAACCATATCTTGGGGAAACGCGTCGGGACTTATGTCTGTGTTCTTTATGTTTGTTACTGTATAATTTAGTTAGTTAGGGTGAGTCGCCGAGAGGTGGGGTCGCCCTTTTCGGGGCGAGTGCTCTATCTGGATAGGAATAGTATAGTGATAGCGATAGTGCTTTTTCTATTATATGGTATATACTGGTCCAATGGGGCAACGGAGTCTACTGTGACAAGGTCTTCAGAACCGTGAGTTTTTGACCACATTTTTGACCATATTTTCCTCCCTCTTATAGGGGCACTTCTCCCTGCTAATAGGTATTTGGTACAATGTCTTTTTTGCTGTGATTAGCTAGACATTGTCCACTTGCTTTTGTATCTAGGTACTGATATACACCGGGTACTTTATACATATACAGTTGCATATTTGTATAGTGGCTATACACTCACCGGCCACTTTATTAGGTACACCTGTCCAACTGCTCGTTAACACTTAATTTCTAATCAGCCAATCACATGGCGGCAACTCAGTGCATTTAGGCATGTAGACATGGTCAAAACAATCTCCTGCAGTTCAAACCGAGCATCAGTATGGGGAAGAAAGGTGATTTGAGTGCCTTTGAACGTGGCATGGTTGTATTTCAGAAACTGCTGATCTCCTGGGATTTTCAAGCACAACCATCTCTAGGGTTTACAGAGAATGGTCCGAAAAAGAAAAAACATCCAGTGAGCGGCAGTCCTGTGGGCGGAAATGCCTTGTTGATGCCAGAGGTCAAAGGAGAATGGGCAGACTGGTTCGAGTTGATAGAAAGGCAACAGTGACTCAAATAGCCACCCGTTACAACCAAGGTAGGCAGAAGAGCATCTCTGAACGCACAGTACGGCGAACTTTGAGGCAGATGGGCTACAGCAGCAGAAGACCACACCGGGTGCCACTCCTTTCAAGCAAGAACAGGAAACTGAGGCTCCAATTTGCCCAAGCTCATCGAAATTGGACAGTAGAAGATTGGAAAAACGTTGCCTGGTCTGATGAGTCTCGATTTCTGCTGCGACATTCGGATGGTAGGGTCAGAATTTGGCATCAACAACATGAAAGCATGGATCCATCCTGTCTTGTATCAACAGTTCAGGCTGGTGGTGGTGGTGTCATGGTGTGGGGAATATTTTCTTGGCACTCTTTGGGCCCCCTGGTACCAATTGAGCATCGTTGCAACACCTTGTTGAATCTATGCCACGAAGAATTGAGGCAGTTCTGAAGGCAAAAGGGGGTCCAACCCGTTACTAGCATGGTGTACCTAATAAAGTGGCCGGTGAGTGTATGTGTGACTCCATTTTTATGTATAGAGGATAATTATTTTAATACATATCTATTAAAGATTATTGTTTTAGGAATTTCTCCTCGAATGGCCTCAACAAATGGCAGGTGTCACGCATGAGCTGCCACTGGCTGACATCAAAGTTACACAGGGGAGTACTCCTGTCCGCCTGGATCATCAAAAAATCGTTAATGGCCTTTCTCTGTTCATACAGTCGGTCCAACATGTGCAGGTTGGAATTCCAACGGGTGGAAACATCGCATATCAGAGTGTTTTGGGGGAGGCTGTTCTGCCGCTGCAATTCGAGGAGGGTGTTCCTGGCTTTGTAGGAATGGATGAAGTGCATGCACAGTTTCCTGGCCATTTTCAGAATCTTCTGAAGACGGTGGAAGACTTCAGGAACATTTTCACAACCAAATTGAAACACATGCGCCATGGAGGGCGCATGGACCCTCCCTCCTCGGTGGGAGCGCGGACACCATGTTCCTCCCATTGTCCATCACCATGGTTTCGATTTGCAGTTGGCGCGGAGAAAGCCACACATCGATTTCTTGCTGCATGACGCGGAGCAGTTCCTCCCCTGTGTGACTTCGTTCGCCGAGGCAAGCCAGGTGTAGAACTGCATGACACCGCTGTGCCCTACACATGTGGTATGATGGAGCAGTACTTTTGGAGGCAGAGATGGTGGTGGTGGTGGAGGAGGAGGAGGCGGACATTGGTGCAGGAGCCGCAGTTTGACAAACGTGGAGAGAAAGTGCCGTCTCCTGTCCAAGTTTGTTGGTGTGCCTGGGGAGGGAAACACATTCACCCAGTGGGCCGTAAAAGGACATTACTGGCCCTGACCGTTTGTTACAGCTCCAGACGTCTGCACTGCTGTGCACCTTGGAACAAACCGATAAGCTCAAGGACTGACCCACCTTCTGTTCTACATATTTATGAAGTGCTGGTACTGCCTTTTTGGAAAAGAAATTACGGCTTGGAACTCTCCATCTCGGCTCGGCACAAGCCAGAAGTTCTCTGAACGGTTCAGAGTCCACCATTTGGAAAGGGAGGGACTGCAGTACCAACAACTTGGACAGGAGCATGGCCAGCTTCTGCACCTTAGGATGATTGGATGCATACTGTTGTCTCTTTGGAATCGCCTCGCTGAACGACTGCTGGCGCCATGAGTAGCGAGGAGCAGGAGCATCTGGACCGGGAGATGATGGCAAAGAGAAACAGCTCCCTTCTGGAGAGGTGGGGGAGCCTTGACTGGCTGCAATGGCATGCGTGCAACTGGGCGCTGCTGCTGCTGTTGCTGCGGCGGCAGGATGGACCACCACATCTGAGCCACGTTTCTCCCAGACCACCGGATGGTGATGCTGCATGTGTTGACACAGGGCCGTGGTGCCAACGTTAGCTCCCTGGCCCCGCTTCACTTTCTGCCTACAGATTCTACATATACCCATATTCGGCTCCTCCGGTGTCTTAGCAAAGAACTGCCACACCGCCGAGTATCTGATTTTACCGGCAACGCTCCGCACTGAGTGACTACTACCGCCGCTGCCTCGCTGAGCCTCTGTGACGCTACTTTCATGGACCTGCGAAGCGGGTTTTTTACCCCGTGGCTGCTTGGCTCCCGACCTCACACTGCTGCTATCCTGCTGACTCATGGCCACACAACCCACTTGCTGGCTGCGCCGCTGCCTGACACGCAAGCTGACGCCCTCTTCTCCTGACGATGATGAAGCCCTTGCCTCACCCGGCTCCCAAGTGCGGTCGGCTACATCATCATCTATTTGTGTTTCATCGTCACTGCTGTCCTCATCACCGGTCTTGGTATGCAGAGGCTGACCCCTCACAAAATGAACTCCCATGCCACTCTCCACATCTATACTTTGCCACCTACTGCAAGAAGCAGGGGATATTGGCCCCATTTCTTCGCGGCCAAGTTGCTGCTGGCTGCCCTCCTCATATTGTTCATCCTCGCTATATAGTGGCGCTGAGCCCAGACCACATAGTAGATCTCTGGCTGAGGGAACCGGATGGGACAGAGGAGGGTTGAGGACAGGTGAGGACCGCTGACCCGCTCCCGGGCCATGCCACCTAAGGGTTGTGTCTGACGTTCCCACCGACTCTTGGCTGGGGTTGTCAGATGTCATCTGGCAGGAAGTGGATGACCTAGTCAACCAATCAAGAACCCTTGGATTGCTGGTCAGCACACGGCCGCTAGATGACAGCGGCAGTTGTGGCCTCACCGAGTGACCCATTCTGCGACGTCCCCTTGCTGTGCGGCGACCTGGGCCTGCTCCAGGAATGTTTGTGCCTCTGCCACTCGCAGGTGAAGAGCCTGCCACCTCTCTGTCTGACATACTGTTTGTTCAAAAATGTACAGAAAACTGTTTGAAAAAGATATCTGTATATGATAAATACACACCCTGTATTTGACTCCAAATGAACCCAGTAACAAGCTTGGGTAACCCTTGGATATCAATTGCGCTCCATAAATGGCCAGGAAAAATTTACTTGTATGTGTTGTTTAAAAACACTGTGTATTTTACTGAATGTAAAAGCACAAACAGGCTTAATTATCCTTCGGATATGAATTATGCTACAGCTAAAATTGCTTCTTTGGCGGTGAAAAAGACGGTTTCTTTTAGTGACCACAGCAGCAGAGCAACGCTTAATTAACCCCTGGATGTAAATTGCGCAAAAGAATTGAGCAACCAAAAACTACCAGCTTTGTAGCGTGTTACAATGGCGTGGATTTTACGGTACATAGCAAGAGAAAAACTTGTAATTAACCTTCGGTTTTGAATTATGCTATAGGAAAAATGTCTTTTTTGGCGGTGAAAAAGACGGTTTCTTTTAGTGACCACAACAGCAGAACAATGCTTAATTAACCCCTGGATGTAAATTGTGCAAAAGAATTGAGCAACCAAAAATGAAGTGGTATTTGGATTGTAAAAACGCTATTTCTTTAAATGAATACAACAGGAAACAGGCTTAGATAACCTTTGAATATTCAATGTGCTGTGAGCAGATAGCATTAAAATGTATATGCAGCTGCATTGGACGCACACTGGACTTAATTTCCAATACCCCACAAAATCAGAATTAGAACGTTAAGAGAAGCAGTCTCTGAGACAAGCTGTGACACCCACAAAAATCGCTGTATAAAAATGAGTTCTTTAGTAAGAGATATCATAAGCAGCCGTGGCAGCACCTTCCCTAATCAGTACAGTGAGAGCGGTATGAGCTCCCAGCGTCGCGCCGGACTTATATAGTGTGGTGACGTCACAGAATCCCGCCGGTCTCTGATTGGCTTCATCTCTGCACATGTCATGTAGGCTATGCCCTTTTTCCTCCCAGAGTTCTTTGCCCCATGTAACGCCATGTGCTCGCAGCCATTTTATCAATCAAAAGCACACTTCGTTCACGCGACATACCCCAAACTTCGACTTCGTTCAGAACCGAAGTTTTCCTGAAATTCTAAACGAATTCCACTTCGTTAGAATCAATTCGCCCATCTCTAAATACCATACGCCAGATTTTTGGCAGGTTTATTTATTCACATTCATTATACACTCATTTAATGTGCCTTAAAAGCCTCTTTTCTGACATGTCACCCACAATGTTTTCTACGGAATATCTAAGAAATGTGGTCTTATGCGACAACTGACAACCAGGATTACAAATAGAATTTTTTCTATGGAATATCTATGAAATGGGGTGTTGTGGAAGAACTCTGACAACAAATCAACAGTGTTCTTGCTTCAGTCCTTGTAATTTACAACAGCCAAGTAGGACTAGAAATAGAATGTTTTCTACGGAACATCTGAGAAATGTGGTCTTATGCGACAGCTGACAACCAGGATTAGAAATAGATCATCCATAGAAAAATTTCTATGAAATGGGGTGTTGTGGAAGAACTATGACAACAAATCAACAGTGTTCTTGCTCCAGTCCTTGTAATTTGCAACAGCCAAGTAGGACTAGAAATAGATTTTTTAATAGAATATCTAAGAAATTTGATCTTATGCGACAACTGGCAACTAGGACTAGAAATAGAATTTTTTCTATGGAATATCTGTTATATGGGGTTTTATTGAAGAACTGTATCTTTTACACCGACTGTCCCCCCAAATCTGCAGCAAGGAAATTTTGGGTATGGAATAAATTTTTATGCAATATACCAGTATATCACAGTGATTTCTTCTGAGAGATTTCCATTTCCATCTTTTTAGGGCAGATTTCCCAACAGTGTCCTGTACACTGGCTGTCCACACAAAACTGCAGCAAGGACGTTGTGGGCACAGAATGACATTTTCTGCAATATACCAGTATATCACAGTGATTTCTTCTAAGAGATTTCCATAACACTGTCTTGTGCAGAAGCTGCCCCCTCAAAACCAAGCTGCTCCCCCCAAAAAACTGCAGCATGGAACTTTTGGGCAATGCAAACACAGTATGCAGCTATATCAAAAACTCTGACTACTACTGTCTAGGATTCCCTAATCTTGCTGTACCCCTAACCTAACTAATCTATCTAGGGAGAGCCGTTTTCAGTAGATAATCCTGAAGAGGGGCAGAACAATGAACCAAGTGTGTGAGACCATTAGGGGGTGGTGAGATTGTAAAGTTTAGAGTAATAATTATGAAAAACATACAAAATATCCCCCGTTAGATGGACAACTCGCTCATTTGGGCCTTTAAGTTGAGGGATAAATAGGGATGCTCTCTTGTCTCTTAAAGCCTGGGCCAAAAATCTCCCCGGCTTATTGCACCAACCATAGAAAGCACTAGAGCAGAGTTGGTGATACCATTTATGTTTGTGCTCCATGAGTAAAAGAATATCATGCTGCAGTTGAGTCTTAATTCTCATTTTGACGTTCTCTCCTTGGAGTCAGGCTATGGTTTATCCTTTCTGCTACAGCTTTTTTTCCAAATGTTAGAAATTAGTAGGAGGGATATAATCTGTCCAGGCAGCGTGCCTAGTTTTAGTCTCTTAGGGTGAGGGCTTATACCCAAGGTGCTGTGTCCTACAATGAATCAGAGTAGAAAATGATTTTACGCTAAATACAAAAATCCAGATTTCTCACACTGGTATCTTTTGAAATCAGTGTTGTGTTTTTTAACCACCTTAAGATAAACATAACCCCTGGCCTTATTGTAACATGGCAATGCTTATTGGACTCACTCTGGAAGACACATTGTTTTCCCCTAGCAACAATAGGAGATAATTTTTTATATCACAACATGGCAATGCTTATTGGACTCACTCTGGAAGACACATTGTTTTCCCCTAGCAACAATAGGAGATAATTTTTTATATCACAACATACATTGCCACACATTTTTTTTTAAAGGAGGTTCATGAAAAAATCTGTGTTTTTTTTATTGTTGAAAGTATTTCAATGTACTATTTTATGTAATGTTTAACTATAATTGTCCACTGTCTGGGGACAGTTCATTTGTCAAGTCACAACAAAACATACATAGTTGCTGTAGGTAAAAGTTTATCCTAGTTTGTCATAATTTAGAAGAATGTTTTTCTTTTTTGCAGATTAAGAAGAGTCTTGTTTAGCAGTTTAATGTGACTTTCACCAGAGTATGAGTCAATGTGTTTAATACTCCTAAGTTCTAGCTCATATCTGTGTCAAAGGTTCAGTTTGTAGTCTCCCTTGTAGAGGTGGAACCAAACCTGTTTGATGATTGACAGAACTGGTGCTTGACAGACCCCATTGACTATAATGGAATATGTCAGGTTTTTGCCTTGCAATGTCCATCATCTGAAACTGAAAAAATCTTGCAGCATGCTGTTGTTCCAAATGGAAGCTCTGACGCAGATGTGAAACAAGTGACCTTATATTAGATTATATCTATTTCAAAACCTTCCACATACAGCCAAATAGAGTCATTAAAGGGGTTGCCTCACTACATTGATTCATCTCACCTCAGTCCTGTTTTCTTGGTTTCATTTTGAATTCATGGGTGTGTTTACTGGCTTCCACTAGGCTGCAGTAGAAGTCAGGTCTGGAGCTATAGAAACCAGTTCTGGCAGCCTATCAGGAGAGATCAAACAGGTCTCTAGCTATAGCGACCTGGGGAGCTGATGCAGCCCATACAAAAGGAGATACCTAGGAATAGGAAGGATACTGTTAATGGACATATATTGCAAAGTGACTTGTTTTTGCAAGATTTTTAACATAAAAAGCAATCCTTGTATTGAGACAACCCCTTTAAATAATAAAGCACAGTGTATAACATACTTCCCAAATTTCTTGAAATGTCTCCCTCTCTTTAACTCTTTACCGACATTTGACGTACCTATACGTCAAGGTCGGGTAGGGGTTCCTGCAAATTGACGTATGGGTACGTCATAGCGATCTTGCAAGCTCACAAGCGGAGCACGCAAGATCGCGGCATGGGACCAGCAGTATATTACCTCTGGCATCGTGCCACATCCCCTGCGGCCGGAGCTCACCCTTTGATAAACCCTTCGATGTCGCGACCTATCATGGTCGTGACATGGAAGCTGTAGTCAGGAGGAGTGAGCTCCTTCTGCCCGTGATCGTAGCAGTGAGCGCCAGGGCCGGCAACAGAAATTTCAGGGCCCCATACAGCCGAAGCATCTGGGCCCACCCCTATAAACCCAACCCCCAGCAACCCTATCGCCCCAATCCCCAGCAACCCTATCACCCCGCCCCCAGCAAAAAAAATGGCTTCTCGGACATAAATGCACCCATTTTACCACATAATACAGTGTGCAAAAAAGGACTGTATTGTGTAGTACACTATACCAAGGGAGTCACATATCTGTTTGTCTCACACATATGTCAGTCTAACATATCATAGACACATGGCTAAGTAGCTCTATCAATAATTCCCACCGGCCCACATACAATATCCTCCTCCACGTTTCCCTTGGTCACGCACCTCCCCACCTTCTAAAATAAACAGCAGCAAGAAAGTAAAAGTATAAAATCTATCATATGGTTAGGTGTTCCCTCTTTTATAATCAGGGACAAGTGTATGCTGCCACTATACTAACGCTGATATAACCTACAACACTGCCATATAGCGACCACATAGAGGTCCGACACCAGCTCAGGTCTGAACACATTACAGTGAATACAGCACTGATCCAGTATAGAAGTAAAATAACCCCTGAAATCAGGGACTCACCGGAGACGTCTTATCTGATGAGCCGTTCTCTTCCTTATGAGTCGTTCTTATTCCCTTTTCTTCTGCATCCGTTCCACACCGCCATGATGACTTGTCCCAGCCACAACTCATCCCTGCAGAAATTACACACAAATATCTTAGAATCCTAATTTTTCCAGCATCTCTTTACCTATTCCCACCTCTGTACAAACTTCCCAGGGATGGGATAGTGTGTACAAGCCATAACTTGGAGGCCTAGTATCCTAAGGGGTTGGAGGGTGGGGAGAGAACTAACCCTCTGGAGATAATGCTACAACTATGGGCTGCTGCCCTCTCAATTATATTACCAGGTAGGTAGACAAGATCCTAGGTAGGTAGGCACATGTGCAATGCCCCAGGTAACTAGATAAGCCCTATTTAGGTAGGTAGACCCCCACTGGATAAGTTGGTAGGCCATCCCCAGGTAGGTTGGTGGGTACCTAGCCACGGGTGGGTAGGTAAATAGCCCCCAGGTAGATCACAGGCCCCAGTTAGGCAAGTTGATAGGCTACAGTTAGGCTGGTGGACCCCAGTTAGATAGGCTGTAGGTAGGTGTTGGTGAATCCCAGTTAGTTAGGCTGTAGGTAGGTGGCTGCCCCCAGTTAGGTAAGCTGTAGGTAGTTAGGGCCCCCTTTATATAGACTGCAAGAAGTTAGGGACCCTCTTTAGGTAGTATACAGCCAGTTTGGCTTCCCTTTAAGTAGTATACAGAGAGTTAGGGCCTCCCTTAGGTAGTATGCAGGCAGTTAGGGCTTCCCTTTAGGTAGAATACAGGCAGTTAGGGCTTCCCTTTAGGTAGTATACAGGCAGTTAGGGTATATAGGCAGTTAGGGTCCCCCGTTAGGTAGTATACAGGCAGTTAGGGTCCCCATTTAGGTAGTATACAGGCAGTTAGGGGCCTCCTTTAGGTAGTATACAGGCAGTTAGGGGCCTCCTTTAGGTAGTATACAGGCAGTTAGGGGTCTCCTTTAGGTAGTATACAGGCAGTTAGGGGTCTCCTTTAGGTAGTATACAGGCAGTTAGGGGCCTCCTTTAGGTAGTATACAGGCAGTTAGGGGCCTCCTTTAGGTAGTATACAGGCAGTTAGGGCTTCCTTTAGGTAGTTTGCAGGCAGTTAGGGGTTTCCTTTAGCTAGTGTACAGGAAGTCAGGGCCCCCTTTAACTAGTGTGCAGGTAGTTAGAGCCCCTTTTAGTCTGTAGGCAGTTAGGGCCCCCTTTATTCTGTAGGTAGTTAGGGCCACCTTTATTCTGTAGGTAGTTAGGGCCCCCCTTTAGCTTGTAGGCACTTAGGGCCCCCTTTAGTCTGTAGGTAGTTAGGACCCCCTTTATTTTGTAATCAAAAGCAACATTTGGTTTTGCACATCAAAAAAACTTTGTTTAAAAAAAGCATAAATGCACACTGGTGTGGCAGCAATATATACATATATTCAAATTAAAAAAACAGTGGCACACTATGGACTAAAGAAACTATCAAAAGGGACATAGGAATTTTGGAAAAAGCATTTCAGGTCCCCTTCAAGATTGGGAGGTGGGCTTAAGCAGTTTTGGCCAAAAGTGTGAACTAAGAACCCCTTTATTTTGTAGGCAGTTAGGGCCCCCTTTAGTTTGTAGGCAGTCAGGGCCCCCATTATCTTGTAGGTAGTTAGGGCCCCCTTTAGTTTGTAGGCAGTTAGGGCCCCCTTTAGCTTGTAGGTAGTTAGGGTCCCCTTTAGTTTGTAGGCAGTTAAGGCCCCCTTTTGTCTGTAGGAAGTCAGGGCCCCTTTCGTCTGTAGGTAGTTAGGGCCCCCTTTAATTTGTAGGTAGTCAGGGCCCCCTTTAGTTTGTAGGGAGTCAGGGCCCCTTTAGGCAGCTAAAAAAAACCCGCGTCGCCTACATCACCACTACAGGCCACTACATTAGTCCCCGACTCCCGGGCCCTGTGAGCGCTTGGGACACAGGGCGCGGGCGTTCAGTGCCAGGATGCGGCAGCTTGGTTCCAGTGGCCAGTCCAAACCTGGTTCGGCGGCTGCGCCGGCGGGCGCCACTCTATCATGAGACATAAAGCAGCAGGCCCCCTTATTTCACCGGGTCCCATACAGGAGTACCCCCTGTACGGCGGCCCTGGTGAGCGGCACAGATTTCGCTCACTGGTCCCCTTACCCGACAGCCCGAATGCTTTCTAAAAGCATCCGGGTTGTCTGGTGATGTCACCATACCCGCAATGCATTGTGGGCATGGTGATTGGCAGTCACCATGGAGACCAGTACACAGCAGTAATGCTATGTACAGGTCTCCTCTTGTATGAGTCAAAAAAAAAAGTAAAAAAAAAAAAGTGTAATAAAGCAAAACACAAACACGAAAAATAAAATAAAAACACGTACACCGCCCTTTTTGCCGTGTGCGTAACGACCCACCCTATAAATCTGTCACGTTAATTAACCCATACGGTGAACGCAGTAAAAAAATTTAAACGTCAGTTCATCCCACAACAAAAGTCCTTACACAGCTCTGTATACGTAAAAATACAAAAGTTATGGCAATCAGAAGACAGCAATGCATAAATATTGTTTTACACAATAAAAACACTTTAAAAAAAAAAGTGCTTCCACACAAACAAAACTATATAAACTGGGTATTGCCATAATTGTCTTGACCCAGGGAATAAAACTAACTTGTCACATATATTGCACGATGAGCGCTGTTAAAAATAAAAAAGACACTACTAGGATTGCAGTATTTTCTTCAACCCTGCCTTCAAAAAATGGATTTAAAAGCAATCAAAAAGCCTTGTCACCTCAAAAATGATACCAATAAAAAAACGTTAACTCATCCCACAAAAAACAAGCCCCTACACAGCTCTGTAAACAGAAAAATAAAAAAAGTTATGGCTCTCAGACTATGGTGATGCAAAAACGTATTTTCTTTTTGAATAAGTGTTTTTATTGTGTAAAAGCAGTGAAACATAAAAAAATATACAAATTGTATCACCATAATCATGTCCACCTGCTGAGTAAAGCTAGGATGTCATTTATACCACATGGTGACCGCTGTAAAAAATAGAAATAAAAAACACTTCTAGGATTGCTGTATTTTGTTCAAAATGCTTCACAAAAACCCTAATAAAAAGTGATCAAAGCATCGTGTGCACCCCATAATGGTACCAATAAAAACATCAACTCATCCCGCAAAAAAACATGCCCATAATAAGCTCCTTATACAGAAAAATAAAAAGGTTATGGCTGTCAGACTATGACTACATAAAAACGCAATTTTTTTCTAAACTCATTTTTATTGTGTAAACGTAATAAAACATAAAAAACTATATAAAATCTACATCATTGTAATTGTACCGACCACATAGTAAAGTTATCTTGTCATTTATCCCGTACGGCAAACACTGTAAAAATGAAGCCCAAAAAAACAATGCCGGAACTACGTTTTTTACCCCCATTTTCATAGCCCAGTGCTAAAAAAACATGAGATCCATGCACCCCTGAATATATTCCTTAAGGGGTGTAGTTTCCAATATGGGGTCTTTTTAGGGGTGTTTATTAAGTTTTAGCACCTTAGGGTGTCTGCCAACCTGAAATGGCTCATAAATAAAATCATAATGAAAATTAGATCCCAGAGTCCGGAAGATGCAGAATCTGGGGAATTGATGTTGAGTTGCATTTACCTGGTCACATCTACTGTGTTCCAGTGAATAATGAATAATGAATAAAAATTGGAAATCTGCAAAAAAAGTGAAATTTTAACATTTTTGCTTTAATTTCTGTGAAATATCTAAATGGGCAACAAACTTCCTAAATGCTTTTTTAAATATTTTTAAGGAGTCTATTTTTCTTAGATGAAAAAACTTTGAGATTCTCGTTCACATATTTTGATCAAAAGATGTTTAAAGCTTCCACGACTTTCAACGTGATCTCAAATCGGGGCAGTCCTAAACTATTTTTACCTCTCAATAGAGCCATTCCAGGCCCCCCACTGGTCAGCCGACCTCCTTTATACAGAGAGAAAAAAAAAATAAAACACACCAGACCTGCAAGCTGCACTTCTTATGACAGCCTGTGAGAGGGGGCTGGTGCAGAAAGCCAAAATGGAGGCACTCCATCCTCCCCATATAGGTTAAAATCAATATACACCAAATATAACGTATGGTTCTGCACAAAAAACATTTCTGAAAAAAAATATGCAAACCTGGGTGCCACTGGCAGGGCTGCGGCACACAATATATACATTAAAGAAACACACGCACACCACTGCCAGCGGCACACTACTGAAAAAGGGCAATACATTACGGGGAAATCCCTAAAGAAACATTTAGCTATCAAATCATACATGAAAAAACTTTGAGATTCTCGGTCACATATTTTGATCAAAAGATGTTTAAAGCTGCCCCACGACTTTCAACGTGATCTCAAATCGGGCAGTCCTATACTATCTTTTAACCTCTCAATAAGCCAATTTTCCAGGCCTCTCACTGGGTCAGCCGACCTCCATTATACAGAGAGAAAAAAAATAAAACATACCAGCCCTGCAAGCTGCACTTCTTATGACAGCCGTGAGAGTAGGCGGGTCCAGAAAGCCAAAATGGAGGCACCCCTTCCTCCCATATAGGTTAAATCAATATACACCAATATAACGTATGGTTCTGCACAAAAAACATTTCTGAAAAAACAATGCAAACCTGGGTGCCCACTGGCAGGGCTGCGGCACACATATATATTACATACATGTACACAACGCACACCACTGCCAGCGCACACTACTGCAGAAAGGGCAATACATTACGTGGAAATCCCTAAAGAAGCATTTATGCTATCTATCATACTTTGAAAAACTTTGAGATTCTCGGTTCACATATTTTGATCAAAAAGTTTTAAGCTGCCCACGACTTTCAACGTAAATCTCAAATCGGGCAGTCCTATACTATCTTTTACCTCTCAATAAGCCAATTCCAGGCCTCTCACTGGGTCAGCCGACCTCCATTAAAAAGGAGAAAAAAAATAAAAACACCCCAAAGGAACCTGCAAGCTGCACTTCTTATGACAGCCTGTGAGAGTAGGCGGGTGCAGAAAGCCAAAATGGAGGCACCCCTTCCTCCCCATTAGGTTAAAATCAAAAAATACACCAAATATAACGTATGGTTCTGCAAAAAAAAACCATTTCTGAAAAAACATATGCAAACCTGGGTCCACGGGCAGGCTGCGGCACACATATATATACATCCCTGTACACACGCCCCCACCACTGCCAGCCGCACACTACTGCAAAAAGGGCAATACATTACGTGGAAATCCCTAAAGAAGCATTTATGCTATCTATCATACATGAAAAAACTTTGAGATTCTGGGTTCACATATTTTGATCAAAAGATGTTTAAGCTGCCCACGACTTTCAACGTGAACTCAAATCTGGCAGTCCTATACTATCTTTTACCTCTCAATAGAGCCAATTCCAGGCCTCTCACTGGGTCAGCCGACCTCCATTATACAGAGAGAAAAAAAAATAAAACACACCAGACCTGCAAGCTGCACTTCTTATGACAGCCTGTGAGAGTGGGCGGGTGCAGAAAGCCAAAATGGAGGCACCCCTTCCTCCCCATATAGGTTAAAATCAATATACACCAAATATAACGTATGGTTCTGCACAAAAAACATTTCTGAAAAAACATATGCAAACCTGGGTGCCACTGGCAGGGCTGCGGCACACATATATATACATACATGTACACACGCACACCACTGCCAGCGGCACACTACTGCAAAAAGGGCAATACATTACGTGGAAATCCCTAAAGAAGCATTTATGCAAACATCATACATAAAAAAACTTGAGATTCTCGGTTCACATATTTTGATCAAAAGATTTTTAAAGCGCCCACGACTTTAAACCGTGATCTCAAATGGGCAGTCCAAATACTCTCTTTTACCTCTCAATAGAGCCAATTCCAGGCCCTCATTCACCCCTTTTTCCGGGTCAAAGCCCGACCTCCAATATAAACAGGGGGAGAAAAAAAATAAACCCAAAAACCACCACTGACCAAAAAATTCCTGCAGGCTCCCACCTTTCATACTGAAAAGCCTGTGAATATAGGAAAAATTACGGGTCAAAGAAAAGCCAAAACCTGGATTTTTTTGAAAAATTTCCCCCCCTTCCTATCCTCCCCACATTTAGGAAGTTTAAAAATAAAAAAAAATAAAACACCCAACCCATATTTTAAACCGTAGGTCCTGCAAAAAAACATTCCCCAAAAAAACATATCCCCAAAAAAGTATTTCTAAAAAAATTTAAATGGGGTCTTTTTTAGGGGTGTTTATTAAGTTTTAGCACCTTAGGGTGTCTGCCAACCTGAAATGGCTCATAAATAAAAACTTAATGAAAATTAGACCCCAGAGTCCGAAGATGCAGAATCTGGGGAATTGATGTTGAGTTGCATTTACCTGGTCACATCTACTGTGTTCCAGCGAATAATGAATAATGAATAAAAATTGGAAATCTGCAAAAAAAGTGAAATTTTAACATTTTTGCTTTAATTTCTGTGAAATATCTAAATGGGCAACAAACTTCCTAAATGCTTTTTTAAATACTTTAAGGAGTCTAGTTTCTTAGATGGGGTCATTTATGGGGGTATCTAACATACAGACCCCTACAAGCTAAAAAAAATCTATTTTGGAAATTTTCTTCAAAATGTGAAAAATGACTACTAAATTTCTAAGCCCCTTAATGTGGTAAAAAAAAAAAAATAATCATTTAAAAAATGATGCTAACCTACAGTAGGTAGATGCTAGTTATAATCTATTTTGAGTGGAATAACTATCTGTCTTACATGTAGAAATTTTTGAATTTTGAACCTTTGAAACTTTTTGGACCAAAATGTATTGCTAACTTAAAGCACAATGTGTCATGAGAAAACAATCTCTGAATCACAGGGATAGGTAAAAGTGTAAAAAAGTTATTCTCACATAAAGTGACATATGTCAGATTTTAAAACTGGGGCTCTGTCAAGAAGGGCAAAACTGGCTCTGGCGGTAAGGGGTTAAATAGCAGTGACGCCAGATTAGCCTCTTAGGCTATTGAGCATAAAGAAAAGCTGAGTAAGTGCTTTGGCCGTTATAGCCTCAACCAACTTTCCTGGACACTGGAAAGCCTGTGTGTGTAGTGTTTCTGTTTACTGAGGGAGAGACAGTAGAAGGCGATGAGAAAAAAAACAAACCTATTAAGCACTTTTTTCTCCACTGTATTTTCCGAGGAGGTTGAACAGAGGGATGAGGTAAACTCCAACTTAAAAGTTTCTTGTCTAACTCAGGAAGAAGTGCAGCACCGTCTTAAGAAGATTAAAATAGACAAATCCCCAGGTCCTGATGGCATACACCCACGTGTCCTAAGGGAGTTAAGTGATGTCATAGATAGGCCCCTATTCTTAATATTTATGGACTGTCTAATAATGGGGTATGTCCCAAAGGATTGGCGCATAGCAAATGTGGTGCCAATATTCAAAAGGTGGTCAAAAAGTGATCCTGTGAACTATAGGCCGGTAAGCTTAACCTCTGTTGTGGGTAAAATGTTTGATGGATATTTCAGAGATGCTATCACTGAAAATAAATGTATAACGCCGTTCCAGCATGGGTTTATGAAGGATCGGTCCTGTCAGACTAATCTCATCAGCTTCTATGAGGAAGTCAGTTCCAGACTGGATCGGGATGAGGCACTGGATGTCATATATCTAGATTTTTCTAAAGCATTTGATACGGTGCCACATAAAAGGTTGGTAAATAAAATGAGAATGCTTGGACTTGGGGAAAATGTGTGCAAGTGGGTAGGCAACTGGCTCACTGATAGAAAACAAAGGGTAGTAATTAACGGTACATACTCAGACTGGATCGCTGTTACTAGTGGGGTACCACAAGAGTCAGTATTGGGCCCTATCCTCTTCAACATTTTCATTAATGATCTTACACAGGGATTACACAGTAGAATATCGATCTTTGCAGACGATACTAAGCTCTGTAAAGTAATCAACACAATAGAGGATAATGTGTTATTACAAAGGGATCTGGATAAGTAGGAGGCCTGGGCAGAGAAATGGCAGATACGGTTTAATACAGATAAATGCAAGGTTATGCACATGGGGAAGACAAATCCATTACATGACTACATGTTAAATGGAAAAAGGCTGGGTAAAAGTTACATGGGCAAGGACTTGGGAATCCTGGTGGACAGTAAACTTAATTGTAGCAGCCAGTGTCAGACAGCAGCTGCCAAGGCAAATAGGATTATGGGGTGTATTAAAAGGGGCATGGATGCACATGATGAGAACATCATTCTCCCATTATACAAGTCACTGGGTAGACCACAAATGGAATATTGTGTACAGTTTTGGGCACTAGTGCACAGGAAAGACATTGTAGAGCTTGAACAGGTACAAAGGGGGGCAACAAAAATAATAAAAGGACTGGATGGAAAGATTAGCAAGATTGGGGTTATTTAGTTTAGAGAAAAGACGGCTTCGGGGGGACATAATAAATATGTTTAAAGAGAACCTGTCACATAGATTATGGCCTCTTGCTGAGGGCAGATCAAGCTAGTGTCAGACCTGCTGTTTCCAGCGCTGTGTCCCTTATTCTGTAAGATGCTGTAGTTTTCGTGTATTTAATGCTCAAATCTTCAGTTTTCAGCCAGAAGAGTCATTCGAAGAGTCCTTCAAAGAGTCAGTTTCTTTCAAACCCGGCCAATCAGAGGCTAGCCCCGGCCACCTCAACTGACAAACCTATTACTTTGAATAGGTAAAAACATGTGAATAACTGTCAGTGGGCGGGGATAGCCTTTGGTGCTCTAAAACTGCTGCATCTTACAGAATAAGGGACACAGCGATGTGAACAGCAGGTCTGACACTAGCTTGTGCTGCCCGCCAGGGCCGCCATCAGAAATTTCAGGGCCCCATATAGTTGAAGCATCTGGGCCCCCCCCCCGCCACCCCTGTCGGACCCACCCTCTGCCAACCCCATCGCCCCGTCCCCACTCAGACACAGCCCCCACAGCCTCACACACAGCCCCCACAATGCCTCCACACACTGGCCCCCCACACACAATGCCTCCACACACAGCCCCCACGATGCCTCCCACACACACTGGCCCCCCACACACACTGGCCCCCCACACACACTGGCCCCCCACACACACACTGCCCCCCACACACTGGCCCCCCACACACAATGCCTCCACACACACTGGCCCCACACACACACTGGCCCCCCACACACACACTGGCCCCCCACACACACAATGCCTCCACACACAATGCCTCCACACACACTGGCCCCCCACACACACACTGCCTCCACACACACTGGCCCCCCACACACACTGGCCCCCCACACACAATGCCTCCACACAATGCCCACTGGCCCACCACACACAATGCCTCCACACACACAATGCCTCCACACACCCATTGCCTCCACACACACTGACCCCCCCCCACACACTGCCTCCACACACACTGGCCCCCCACACACAATGCCCCCCCACACACACAATGCCTCCACACACACAGCTCCCACACACACTTGCCCCCCACACATACTGGCCCCCCCACACACACTGGCCCCCACACACACACAATGCCTCCACACACACTGGCCCCCCACACACAATGCCTCCCCACACACACATGCCTCCACACACACTGGCCCCCCACACACAATGCCTCCCCACACACACATGCCTCCACACACACTGGCCCCCCATACACAATGCCTCCCCACAGCTCCCACACACACTGGCCCCCCACACACAATGCCTGCCCACAACTCCGACACACACTGGCCCCCCACACACAATGCCTCCCCACAGCTCCCACACACACTGGCCCCCCACACACAATGCCTCCCCACTGCCTCCACACACACTGGCCCCCCACACACAATGCCTCCCCACAGCTCTCACACACACAGGCCCCCCACACACAATGCCTCCCACAGCTCCCACACACACTGGCCCCCCACACACAATACCTCCCACACACAATGCCTCCCCCACAGCTCCCACAATGCCTCCCCCACAGCTCCCACAATGCCTCCCCACAATGCCCCCACACACAGCTCCCACAATGCCTCCCCCACAGCTCCCACAATGCCTCCCCACAGTGACCCCACACACAGCTCCCACAATGCCTCCCCACAATGCCTCCCCCACAGCTCCCACACACAATGCCTCCCCCACAGCTCCCACACACAATGCCTCCCCCACAGCTCCCACAATGCCTCCCCACAATGCCCCCACACACAGCTCCCACAATGCCTCCCCACAATGCCTCCCCCACAGCTCCCACACACAATGCCTCCCCCACAGCTCCCACACACAATGCCTCCCCACAATGCCCCCACACACAGCTCCCACAATGCCTCCCCACAGCTCCCACAATGCCTCCCCCACAGCTCCCACAATGCCTCCCCACAATGCCCCCACACACAGCTCCCACAATGCCTCCCCCACAGCCTCAGGGGGGGGGGTCGCTGGGGCAGAGAGGGGGCTTCAGTGGGGCCCCACATTATCCCAGCGTGTGAGGAGAGGTGGGCACTCTGATTCTAGGACTGCTCTGTACTGACAGCTGCAGCGTCTCTCACCTCCTTCCAGCGTCTCCTCTGATTGCAGTCGGTCCCCCCTCCCTCTGCTGACAGGAGTCACTGAAGCCCCGCCCACAGGCAGAGAGAGGGGAGGGGCCGACTCCGATCAGAGGAGACGCTGGAGAAATTAAAGTAAGTGACAGACGCTGCAGCTGTAGTGACGTACAGAGCAGTCACTGCTGCGATTGGTGCACGGCCCCTCCTCACATACTGAGCCGCACGGGCCCCTGCGGACAGTCAGCAGTGCCGCGGGGCCCGTGTACAGGCTGACCAGATTTTGAAACAGGAGGGCCTGCTTGCCGCGGGCCCCCCTGTTTCACCGGGCCCGGTACAGGAGTACTGGCTGTACCCCCTGTACGGCGGGCCTGCTGCCCTCAGCAAGGGGGGCATAATCTATGTCACAGGTTCCCATTAAATACATCAAAGGTCAATATAGAGAGCTCTCCCAAGATTTATTTATACCCAGGGCTGTATCTAGAACAAGGGGGCATCCTCTACATCTTGAGGAACGAAAGTTTCTACATACACATAGAAAGGGATTCTTTACTGTTAGAGCAGTGAGACTGTGGAATTCTCTGCCAGAGGAACTTGTCATGGTTAATTTAATAACAGAGTTCAAAATGGGTTTGGATGCATTTCTGGAGCATAATAATATAATAAGTTATAGTGACTAGGATTCTGGAGAAGGGTCATTGATCCATGGATTTTTCCGATTGCCAGATTGGAGTCGGGAACGAATTTTTCCCTAAAATGAGGACAATTGGCTTCTACCTCATTGGGGTTTTTTGCTTTCCTCTGGATCAACACCTTAGCACAACAGGCTGAACTGGATGGACGTCTTGTCTTTTTTCGGCCTTACAAACTATAAAACTATGTTTGTTTTTTTTAAGGCTTTCCCTTTGGACTATAATAGACCTAATATACTTTGTCAAACTTGTTGGACTGCATTGGACCAGCATTGGATTCACTTGTTTAATAAAACAGTTATATCAGGATGGCAGTATCAGCCTGCAGTTACTGGTTTTACCAAAGCTGTTCATAAACTAATTATTTAACAAAATAGGTTGGGTCCCTCTATTATCTCATAACTAGGTTAACCAGGGGCTGAAGGCTGAAACTTTCATATTCCATGAATACTGGTCTCATCCCAGCCTAAAATACCAGTCTGCAGCAACCCAAGAAGCAGACCATCACATTAAATGATGTTTTAACAGTAACCCAGCTCTTACCAGTACCTGTGGTGAATTGGGTACTGGGGTAAAAGTAGGAGGTGATAAGTTTCAGCCATGGTGTGACAAAAAAAACACCACTGGCTTACACAATTGTAATGGAGAGGTGTCTTGCAGATACCTCCATTACTAAAACTGAAATAAAATGGTAAAAGACAACAGAAAAATAAATTTGTACTGTATTTAAATAAACACTCCCTGACACCATCCCTTTAACCATTTTATTAAAGTAACAGATCTAATGCTGGTCTGATGCAGTGAAATGTAGAACATTGAGTAGCCTGTAAAAAATAAACACACCACACACACAAACTATCAAACATCCAGGAAAGTTAGGTGATGCCTCATTTACCACAGCAGTCACATGGTTTTCCTCAATTGCTCAATAGCCTATCCAGCATCCAGGAATAGTGATGAGCAATTCCTAAAAAGTTTGAGTCGAACCTCGAATTTTGAGAAGTTCGGTTCGAAGTTCGAGTCAAACTTGAATTTCGAACCCCATTAAAGTCAATGGGAGATGATGTTCAGGTTAATTTTTATACTGACAAAAGTGAGGAGAAGCTGCAATTACCTTCCATAAGAGTAAAATGGATACATGGAACAACTTAGTGAAGACAATTTGGCTCTAAGAGTCACAGAAAAAATTGAGAGGCTAAAATAATTAATTCCTTTCAATGGTTATTTGAAAAGATGAGGACAGCGTAGCTATCGGAGGTGCACTGCTAGCAGCTGCTACGGGGCCCCTTCCACACATAAGAAGACAATGGTATTGGAAATGGAACGTGGTAAATGGAAGGAGCCCAGTTTCACTTTTTGCACCAGGGCCCAAGAACAAGTGATATATGTGGTGGCAGCAAGAACATCCCAACGGGGAACATAGAGGTTCAGCTGGCAGGGCCGTAATTATAAGGGGTGCAGTGGTAGCCAGGGCTACCATCAGTCATCTATTCTCTGTTTCAGGGCCCCATGCAGCTAAATCAAATGGGGACCCAACCCATTACTAGTTCCTATTTTTTAACATATCACTGGACCCCTGACAGGAGTACTGCCCTACTGGCACCCCTGCTAGTTACCATGTGCCACTTCCAATGCTGTTGTCTTCTAATGTGTCAAAAGGGCTTTTGCGACACCTCATGATGCAGGGCCCGCTGCAACCCCTATAACTACGTCTCTACCAGCTGAACCCCCATATTCCCCCTTGGGATGTTCTTGCTGCCACCACATATACCACATGTACAAAGCTTGCAAGCAGAGGCATAACTTGAAGTCCTTGGGCCCTGGTGCAAAAAGTGAAATGGGGCTCCTGCCAGTTACCAAGTGCCACAACCTCAAACAGTCACACTCCAAACCCCACTATGGTGAAGACCAAAGAGCTGTCGAAGCACACCAGAAACAAAATTGCAGCTCTGCATCAGGCTAGGAAGACTGAATATGCAATAGGCAAGCAGCTTGGTGTGAAGAAATCAACTGAGGGAGCAATAATTAGAAAATGGAAGACATACAAGACCACTGATAATCCCCTTCATCTGGGGCTCCACGCAAGATCTCACCCCATGGGGTCAAAATGATCACAAGGACGGTGAGCAAAAATCCAAGAACCACACGGAGGAACCTAATGAATGACCTGCAGAGAGCTGGGACCAATGTAACAAAGGCTACCATCAGTTACACACTACGTCACCATGGACTCAGATCCTGCAGTGTCAGACGTGTCCCCCTGCTTAAGCGAGTAAATGTCATGGCCTGTCTGAAGTTTGCTAGAGAGCATTTAGGTGATCCAGAAGAGTATTCGGAGAATGTCATATGGTCAGATAGAACTGCTTAGTAGAAACAGAAATAGATTAATTTCTATAGGACATATACTAACGTTGTGTTCTACAACAGCATGACTCCCAAGCCAGCAAAAATGACCTTTTTGACACTCAATAAAATTTTCAAGATGAAATTAGCATTTGAAATAAAATTTCTTCCGAGAAGGACATTTGCTAACGGTGTCTTCAGTAGTAGCTGGACCCCCAAAACAGCCAAAATGACCTTTTAGACACTCAATAAATTTTTCAAGACAAAATTAGCATTTGAAATAAGTTTTCTTCCTAGAAGGACACTTTCTAATGGCGTTTTCAGCAGTAGCTGGACCCAAAAGACAACAAAAATGACTTTTTTGAAGCTCAATAGCATTTTCATGACGAAATTAGGATTTTAAATTAGATTTCTTCCTAGAAGAGGAACCGCTGATGCCTCTGAGGCATGAGCGGTTGGGTGTCACAGCAGAAAAAATCATCCTCTTTGGCTTCTTGATCTTTTGAAATGCCTTCTGACCCCAATGTGTCATCAAAGAGGCCTTCAGAATATGGACTGTATATTGGGTGACATTTGGCCCGTGTTTGCTTCAGGTTGGACTGAAGATGATGATGATGACACATGTGGCCATGACAGAGAGGAAGAGGAGCTAAAACCGGTGGATGCAGGGTGTGTTAACCACTGCAGAACAGATTGGCGACGCTCTTCAGAAATGAGAGGCACAGGGAACCGACCAAGAGATAACAGGCCTGACGGTCCTGCGACTGACGATGTGCTTCTGTGTGTGTTGCCCAGAGCACTGGAAGGAGTGCCTTGTCTCATACTTCTAACTCCTCGCCTTAAGCCCCTGCTTGCTCACTTATCACCTCTAGTTCGCTCCATGTTCAAAAAGATAAATATTAAAAAGATAAAGATTTGTTCACGGTCTCTTATTGAAGAATTCTACTCCAAATTCTGCGACACAAAACTCTTCTTGAATCCCAAAAATGTACTAAAAGCAAATGGTATAACAAATAGATTTCTTTCTATGGAATATCTGTTAGCAGTGTCTTCTGGAATCCCAAAAATTTGCTGAATGGCAAGTAAACCCTCACACCAATTTATTGGTTCCTCTCCTCAAGGAGAGATTTTACGCCTTTCTAAGCCACTCTTGCCTCTCACCCAGCCAACCAATAAGTTCTACACTGCACTGGCTACCCCGAAACAGCTGTCTGTAGTTGAACTTAACTGGTTTGGCTCAAATCCCTTTCACATTGCTAGGCTCCTGCGAGCTACATGTGAACTGAGGATAACTACATCCAACAGAATGCGCTGTGGAGCTCCTCAGCTCTTTCCCCATAAGCCTTTGCTTTATGCAAAACAGTCAGTAAGGTCTGAGTGGCAAGTAAACCCTCACACCGACCAATTTATTGGTTCCTCTCCTCAAGGAGAAATTTTTCCCCATTCACTGCTAGCAATCTCAAAAATGTACTGCAAGCAAATAGTATTACAAATCGATTTCTTTCTATGGAATATCTGTTAATGCTGTCCTATGGAAGAACCCTGGCAGCAACACTACAAAACAGAACTTTTCTGGAATCCCAAAAATGTGCTGCTTGCAAATAGTATTACAAATAGATTTCTTTCTATGGAATATCTGTTGATGCCATCTTATGGAAGAACCCTGGCAGCATTTCTGCAACACTTGCAATTCTTTCTAAGGCATATTTGCTGATGGTGTCTTCTGCAGTAGCTACACCCCCAAAAAAGGAGAAATGAACTTTTGGGCACTCTGAATAAAGATGGAAAAAATGCAGCCAGCTATACACTATACAACCGCTACACAAAACTCCCTAACTCCCTAACTATTGCAGTGTATGATTCCCTAAGCTGGCCGTCCGCCCCACTGACTAATCTAACTAGCAGCTTTTCCTTTGTTAAATCGCTGGGAAATGGTGTGCCTGCCTGCTGGCAAACAAGCACACACAGAGAGAGCAGTGTGTTCAGTACAGAGAGTAAAGTCGAAATGGCGTTCAACAGGAAATACAGTGACACATACATAAGAGAGTCATCTGATTTTTAGCAGCCACTGAGATCCCTACACACTCTGTGGTGATGTTTTTTCACACTCCTCTGTGCTGTGCACTGATTGGCTGTCTGCCAAAAATAAAGGAAGCAGATGAAAGTGAAAGAAAAAATGGCATGTCGAGCGCATGTCTGGAACGTGAATTTTTCTTGATCAAACCATTAAAAGCACGGTTCGGCTCGCGTTCTAAAAAAAAAATCGAAAAGTTCGACACGAACCTAATTTTATCGAGCCGTTCGCTCAACACTATCCAGGAAAGCTGGGAGACGCTTTGTGGGAGTCTCTCAGACATTTCTGGAAAATTGGCAAGTATCTTTTTATTGTATGCATGATAAGGTAATTGACAAGGACTTTTATTTCAGTTCACACAGTCCATAGGCACTGCTTATGGACTTACGTGTAAGGCGGGACCCCTAAAGGTGGTGTGGCTTGCACTAAATAGGCATGTCATACAAAACATGGTATAGTTATGCAAATTTTGGGGGCTGGCTGATGTGTCATGCCAAACAAGATCGCTCTGAAAGGCACGTTCAATACTTGGTAAGTATGGTGTAGAATGTAGTTTAATGTTTCATGAATAAATTGTGGCCCAGCACAACCATACAGAAAGACTCTACATTAATTTTGAACAGAAACATTTTAGAAATGAAAGAATCTTGACCTTTTTGATAAATAATCTAACACATAAATGTTTTCCTTATACTCTTCCTAGGTCCTCCATGTCAGATGTCTTCATCCAGTGACCCGTTCAGAACTGAGCTTCGTTTTGACCAGTTTGATCTCACTCTTCTTGAGCTATCCAGTGGACAAAAGATAAGGGCGAATTGGAGGTTGTACTATGCTCATGCGCATGCTCTGGTGTTTGTAGTGGATGCTAGTGACCATGGTCGTATACAGGAAGTTGCCGGTGTCCTTTCTAGTGTCTTAAAACACCCAAGAGTTGCTGGAAAACCACTTTTAATGTGAGTACTTGTACTAATTTCTCTTTTACATTTTGATCAATAAGGTCATCAATGTGGCATTCTACTTGAAGGGAGTGCATTGCCAATATTTTTTACTGATTAAAATCATATAATGATACCTAATATTTTTTTTATCTGTTTTTAATTCTGTTTCCCGTATATGTTTATAAGTGCAGCCATTTTGCAAGAGCTGCTATTGACAGTCTTCAGATATCCTTTACAACACCTACATGAACCATAGAAACCTGTGTAAAGGAGCTGACTCATTGACTTTTTTTTTTTAAAACAAGTGATTTTTATTTTACAAGATAAGACGTGTAGGGGAACAGAATAAAAAAGGGAGAGAGGGTACACAGGTTCAAAAAGGCCCAATAATAAACAAAAGGAAAAGAAAAAAAAAAAGAAGCATCAAACAAACATACAACTGATCTGTCATAGACACATTATCACTGATTGCGTATTGAACATGCACCCGGAGGCTGACACATAGCAGGTTCTAGCGGCAGTATTACAGATAAGGGAGTACAGGACGTTGTGGATACATAACATAACCTGTCAAGAACAGGTTTGCAAAGGACAAAAAATCGCAGTTACTTAAAATACTTAGAATTTATCCAGTAATCCCATCTTTCCCTAGTTTTGGCAATTACATGCGGGGTATCGAGAGAGATGTTTCACATCTAAAGTGAAAATTGACTCTGTCTATTACCTCTGAAAGGTGAAGAGGGTGGGTAGATTTCCAATGTAAAGCTATTGACAATCTAGTAGCTATGAGAATATGTTGGAGTACCGTTCTGTATTATATGGGGAAGTCGTCTAATGTTAGGTCCAGAACTGCTAAGACAGGTGTCAGCTGGAAGCAAAAAATGAAGTAGTTCAATAATTGGGGCGCTAACCTGGGACCATAGTGATTGGATTATTGGGCAGCTCCCCCACATATGGAGTAGAGTCCCAGCTGCACCACAGCTTCTCCAGCATAGTTTCGAATGCGCTGGTGAAAAATGAGCAATCCGCGTAGGATGGAGGTACCGC